>CM019069.1:1482192-1636116 GCA_009667805.1 Leptobrachium leishanense | reverse complement strand
GTAACCAGGTAGATACGGCTATATGTAACCAGGCTGATACGGCTATATGTAACCAGCACAGATACGGCTGCATGTAACCAGCAGATACGGCTATTTGTAACCAGACAGATACGGCTATATGTAACCAGGCAGATACGGCTATATGTAACCAGGCTGATACGGCTATATGTAACCAGACAGATACGGCTATATGTAACCAGACAGATACAGCTATATGTAACCAGGCGGATACGGGTATATGTAACCAGGCAGATACGGCTATATCTAACCAGACAGATACGGGTATATCTAACCAGGCAGATACGGCTATATGTAACCAGGCAGATACGGCTATATGTAACCAGACAGATACGGCTATATGTAACCAGGCAGATACGGCTATATGTAACCAGACAGATACGGCTATATGTACCAGGCAGATACGGCTATATGTAACCAGGCAGATAGGCTATATGTAACCAGACAGATACGGCTATATGTAACCAGGCAGATACGGCTATATGTAACCAGACAGATACGGCTATATGTAACCAGGCAGATACGGCTATATGTAACCAGACAGATACGGCTATATGTAACCAGACAGATACGGGTATATGTAGCCAGGCAGATACGGCTATATGTAACCAGACAGATACGGCTATATGTAACCAGGCATACGGCTATATGTAACCAGGCAGATACGGTATATGTAACCAGACAGATACGGCTATATGTAACCAGGCTGATACGGCTATATGTAACCAGGCAGATACGGGTATATGTAACCAGGTAGATACGGCTATATGTAACCAGGACTGATACGGCTATATGTAACCAGGCAGATACGGGTATATGTAACCAGGCAGATACGGGTATATCTAACCAGACAGATACGGGTATATCTAACCAGACAGATACGGCTATATGTAACCAGGCAGATACGGGTATATATAACCAGACAGATACGGCTATATGTAACCAGGCAGATACGGGTATATGTAACCAGGTAGATACGGCTATATGTAACCAGGCTGATACGGCTATATGTAACCAGGCAGATACGGGTATATGTAACCAGGTAGATACGGGTATATGTAACCAGGCAGATACGGCTATATGTAACCAGGCGGATACGGGTATATGTAACCAGGCAGATACGGCTATATGTAACCAGACAGATACGGCTATTGTAACCAGGCAGATACGGCTATATGTAACCAGACAGATACGGCTATATGTAACAGGCAGATACGGCTATATGTAACCAGGCAGATACGGCTATATGTAACCAGACAGATACGGCTATATGTAACCAGGCAGATACGGCTATATGTAACCAGACAGATACGGCTATATGTAACCAGGCAGATACGGCTATATGTAACCAGACAGATACGGGTATATGTAGCCAGGCAGATACGGCTATATGTAACCAGACAGATACGGCTATATGTAACCAGGCAGATACGGCTATATGTAACCAGGCTGATACGGCTATATGTAACCACAGATACGGCTATATGTAACCAGACAGATACGGCTATATGTAACCAGGCAGATACGGCTATATGTAACCAGGCAGATACGGCTATATGTAACCAGACAGATACGGCTATATGTAACCAGGCAGATACGGCTATATGTAACCAGGCAGATACGGGTATATGTAACCAGACAGATACGGCTATATGTAACCAGGCTGATACGGCTATATGTAACCAGCAGATACGGGTATATGTAACCAGGTAGATACGGCTATATGTAACCAGGCTGATACGGCTATATGTAACCAGGCAGATACGGGTATATGTAACCAGGCAGATACGGGTATATCTAACCAGGCAGATACGGGTATATCTAACCAGACAGATACGGGTATATCTAACCAGACAGATACGGCTATATGTAACCAGGCAGATACGGGTATATATAACCAGACAGATACGGCTATATGTAACCAGGCAGATACGGGTATATGTAACCAGACAGATACGGGTATATGTAACCAGGTAGATACGGCTATATGTAACCAGGCTGATACGGCTATATGTAACCAGGCAGATACGGGTATATGTAACCAGGTAGATACGGGTATATGTAACCAGGCAGATACGGCTATATGTAACCAGGCGGATACGGGTATATGTAACCAGGCGGATACGGGTATATGTAACCAGGCGGATACGGGTATATGTAACCAGACAGATACGGCTATATGTAACCAGGCAGATACGGCTATATGTAACCAGGCGGATACGGGTATATGTAACCAGACAGATACGGCTATATGTAACCAGGCAGATACGGCTATATGTAACCAGGCGGATACGGGTATATGTAACCAGACAGATACGGCTATATGTAACCAGGCGGATACGGGTATATGTAACCAGGCAGATACGGGTATATGTAACCAGACAGATACGGCTATATGTAACCAGGCAGATACGGCTATATGTAACCAGGCAGATACGGGTATATGTAACCAGACAGATACGGCTATATGTAACCAGACAGATACGGGTATATCTAACCAGGCGGATACGGGTATATGTAACCAGACAGATACGGCTATATGTAACCAGGCAGATACGGCTATATGTAACCAGGCAGATACGGCTATATGTAACCAGGCAGATACGGCTATATGTAACCAGGCAGATACGGGTATATGTAACCAGGCTGATACGGGTATATGTAACCAGGCAGATACGGGTATATGTAACCAGACAGATACGGCTATATGTAACCAGGCAGATACGGCTATACAGTTGTGTTCAAAATTATTCAACCCCCACTGAAATTGAGTGTTTTGGCCAGTTTGACATTGATTTTGATCATTCAGTCATCTTGCTTACAATTAAATCAAAGAGGCACGTGTAGGTCAGACAAATATAACATAACATTTATAATGAAATAAGCACAAATGTCTTTTCTGTGCTCACATCATTATCAGTTTTATTCAACCCCCAAGTGACATTCAATCTTAGTACTTAGTACAACATCCTTTTACAGTTATAACAGCTTTTAAACGTGAAGCATAGCTTGACACAAGTGTCTTGCAGCCATCTACGGGTATCTTCGCCCATTCGTCATGGGCAAAAGCCTCCAGTCACATTCTTAGGCTTGCGCACTGCAACTGCTTTCTTTAAGTCCCACCAGAGGTTCTCAATCGGATTTAAGTCAGGTGACTGCGATGGCCACTCCAAAATGTTCCGGCCTTTAATCTGCAACCATGCTCTAGTGGACTTGGAGGTATGCTTGGGATCATTGTCCTGTTGAAAGGTCCAACGTCTCCCAGCCTCAGGTTTGTGACGGACTGCATCACATTGTCATCCAATATCTCCTGGTACTGAAGAGAATTCATGGTACCTTGCACACGCTGAAGCTTCCCTGTACCTGCAGAAGCAAAACAGCCCCAAAGCATGATTGACCCCCCGCCATGCTTCACAGTAGGCAAGGTGTTCTTTTCTTCATAGGCCTTGTTCTTCCTCCTCCAAACATAGCGTTGATCCATGGGCCCAAACAATTCTAATTTTGTTTCATCAGTCCACAGAACACTATCCCAAAACTTCTGTGGTTTGTCCACATGACTTTTGGCATACTGCAGTCGACTCTTCTTATTCTTTGGAGACAGCAAGGGGGTGCGCCTGGGAGTTCTGGCATGGAGGCCTTCATTACGCAGTGTGCGCCGTATTGTCTGAGCTGAAACTTCAGTACCCACATCTGACAAATCTTTTCTCAGTTCCTCAGCAGTCACACGGGGACTTTTCTCCACTCTACGCTTCAGGTAGCGCACAGCAGTCGAAGTCAGCATCTTCTTTCTGCCACGACCAGGTAGCGTTTCAACAGTGCCCTTTGCCTTGAATTTGCGAATGATGCTTCCTATGGTCTCTCTTGGTAGGTTTAACATCTTTGCAATCTTCTTATAGCCATTGCCCTTCCTGTGAAGAGTAATCACCTCTTCTCTTGTCTTCCTGGACCGTTCTCTTGACTTCACCATGTTTGTAACCACACCAGTAAATGTCTAGAAGGAGCTGAGTATCACAGTCATTTTAAAGCTGCCCAATTGGTGCTTATTACTTTATTGCTGCTCCGTGACATCCACAGGTGTTTTCAATACCTGATTGAAAACACTTGAATGAACCTCTGTTCTTCAGAGTGGTAGTCTTTAAGGGTTGAATAATTGTGTCAATGAAGAATTCACAAAAGAAACATTTACTACTGTATTACAAAACCAATTGATGTCATTTTAGTTGCATATGGTTCTTTAAAAAGTCCTTGTAGGATTTCATTCTGAATACAATTACAAATGTCACTAAATTCCCTAAAACCCTTTACAGCATTGGGGGTTGAATAATTTTGAACACAACTGTATGTAACCAGGCTGATACGGGTATATGTAACCAGGCAGATACGGGTATATGTAACCAGACAGATACGGCTATATGTAACCAGACAGATACGGCTATATCTAACCAGACAGATACGGGTATATCTAACCAGGCAGATACGGGTATATCTAACCAGGCAGATACGGGTATATCTAACCAGGCAGATACGGGTATATCTAACCAGGCAGATACGGCTATATGTAGCCAGGCAGATACGGCTATATGTAACCAGACAGATACGGCTATATGTAACCAGGCAGATACGGCTATATGTAACCAGGCTGATACGGGTATATGTAACCAGGCTGATACGGGTATATGTAACCAGACAGATACGGCTATATGTAACCAGGTGGATACGGGTATATGTAACCAGGCAGATACGGCTATATGTAACCAGACAGATACGGCTATATCTAACCAGACAGATACGGGTATATCTAACCAGACAGATACGGGTATATCTAACCAGGCAGATATGGCTATATGTAACCAGGCAGATACGGCTATATGTAACCAGGCAGATACGGCTATATGTAACCAGACAGATACGGCTATATGTAACCAGGCAGATACGGCTATATGTAACCAGGCAGATACGGCTATATGTAACCAGACAGATACGGCTATATGTAACCAGGCAGATACGGCTATATGTAACCAGACAGATACGGCTATATCTAACCAGACAGATACGGCTATATGTAACCAGACAGATACGGCTATATGTAACCAGACAGATACGGCTATATCTAACCAGACAGATACGGGTATATGTAACCAGACAGATACGGGTATATCTAACCAGGCAGATACGGCTATATGTAACCAGGCAGATACGGCTATATGTAACCAGACAGATACGGCTATATGTAACCAGGCAGATACGGCTATATCTAACCAGGCAGATACGGGTATATCTAACCAGGCAGATACGGGTATATCTAACCAGGCAGATACGGCTATATGTAACCAGGCAGATACGGCTATATGTAACCAGACAGATACGGCTATATGTAACCAGGCAGATACGGCTATATGTAACCAGACAGATACGGCTATATCTAACCAGACAGATACGGGTATATGTAACCAGACAGATACGGCTATATGTAACCAGGCAGATACGGGTATATCTAACCAGACAGATACGGGTATATGTAACCAGGCAGATACGGCTATATGTAACCAGACAGATACGGCTATATGTAACCAGGCAGATACGGCTATATGTAACCAGACAGATACGGCTATATGTAACCAGGCAGATACGGGTATATGTAACCAGACAGATACGGCTATATGTAACCAGGCAGATACGGCTATATGTAACCAGACAGATACGGCTATATGTAACCAGACAGATACGGGTATATGTAACCAGACAGATACGGCTATATGTAACCAGGCAGATACGGCTATATGTAACCAGGAAGATACGGGTATATGTAACCAGACAGATACGGCTATATGTAACCAGGCAGATACGGCTATATGTAACCAGGCAGATACGGCTATATGTAACCAGGCAGATACGGGTATATGTAACCAGACAGATACGGGAATATGTAACCAGACAGATACGGGTATATCTAACCAGACAGATACGGGTATATCTAACCAGGCAGATACGGCTATATGTAACCAGGCAGATACGGCTATATGTAACCAGACAGATACGGGAATATGTAACCAGACAGATACGGGTATATCTAACCAGACAGATACGGGTATATCTAACCAGGCAGATACGGCTATATGTAACCAGGCAGATACGGCTATATGTAACCAGGTAGATACGGCTATATGTAACCAGGCTGATACGGCTATATGTAACCAGACAGATACGGCTGCATGTAACCAGGCAGATACGGCTATTTGTAACCAGACAGATACGGCTATATGTAACCAGGCAGATACGGCTATATGTAACCAGGCTGATACGGCTATATGTAACCAGACAGATACGGCTATATGTAACCAGACAGATACAGCTATATGTAACCAGGCGGATACGGGTATATGTAACCAGGCAGATACGGCTATATCTAACCAGACAGATACGGGTATATCTAACCAGGCAGATACGGCTATATGTAACCAGGCAGATACGGCTATATGTAACCAGACAGATACGGCTATATGTAACCAGGCAGATACGGCTATATGTAACCAGACAGATACGGCTATATGTAACCAGGCAGATACGGCTATATGTAACCAGGCAGATAGGCTATATGTAACCAGACAGATACGGCTATATGTAACCAGGCAGATACGGCTATATGTAACCAGACAGATACGGCTATATGTAACCAGGCAGATACGGCTATATGTAACCAGACAGATACGGCTATATGTAACCAGACAGATACGGGTATATGTAGCCAGGCAGATACGGCTATATGTAACCAGACAGATACGGCTATATGTAACCAGGCAGATACGGCTATATGTAACCAGGCAGATACGGGTATATGTAACCAGACAGATACGGCTATATGTAACCAGGCTGATACGGCTATATGTAACCAGGCAGATACGGGTATATGTAACCAGGTAGATACGGCTATATGTAACCAGGCTGATACGGCTATATGTAACCAGGCAGATACGGGTATATGTAACCAGGCAGATACGGGTATATCTAACCAGACAGATACGGGTATATCTAACCAGACAGATACGGCTATATGTAACCAGGCAGATACGGGTATATATAACCAGACAGATACGGCTATATGTAACCAGGCAGATACGGGTATATGTAACCAGGTAGATACGGCTATATGTAACCAGGCTGATACGGCTATATGTAACCAGGCAGATACGGGTATATGTAACCAGGTAGATACGGGTATATGTAACCAGGCAGATACGGCTATATGTAACCAGGCGGATACGGGTATATGTAACCAGGCAGATACGGCTATATGTAACCAGACAGATACGGCTATATGTAACCAGGCAGATACGGCTATATGTAACCAGACAGATACGGCTATATGTAACCAGGCAGATACGGCTATATGTAACCAGGCAGATACGGCTATATGTAACCAGACAGATACGGCTATATGTAACCAGGCAGATACGGCTATATGTAACCAGACAGATACGGCTATATGTAACCAGGCAGATACGGCTATATGTAACCAGACAGATACGGCTATATGTAACCAGACAGATACGGGTATATGTAGCCAGGCAGATACGGCTATATGTAACCAGACAGATACGGCTATATGTAACCAGGCAGATACGGCTATATGTAACCAGGCTGATACGGCTATATGTAACCAGACAGATACGGCTATATGTAACCAGACAGATACGGCTATATGTAACCAGGCAGATACGGCTATATGTAACCAGGCAGATACGGCTATATGTAACCAGACAGATACGGCTATATGTAGCCAGGCAGATACGGCTATATGTAACCAGGCAGATACGGGTATATGTAACCAGACAGATACGGCTATATGTAACCAGGCTGATACGGCTATATGTAACCAGGCAGATACGGGTATATGTAACCAGGTAGATACGGCTATATGTAACCAGGCTGATACGGCTATATGTAACCAGGCAGATACGGGTATATGTAACCAGGCAGATACGGGTATATCTAACCAGGCAGATACGGGTATATCTAACCAGACAGATACGGGTATATCTAACCAGACAGATACGGCTATATGTAACCAGGCAGATACGGGTATATATAACCAGACAGATACGGCTATATGTAACCAGGCAGATACGGGTATATGTAACCAGACAGATACGGCTATATGTAACCAGGCAGATACGGCTATATGTAACCAGGCAGATACGGCTATATGTAACCAGGCAGATACGGGTATATGTAACCAGGCAGATACGGCTATATGTAACCAGACAGATACGGCTATATGTAACCAGGCAGATACGGCTATATGTAACCAGGCAGATACGGCTATATGTAACCAGACAGATACGGCTATATGTAACCAGGCAGATACGGCTATATGTAACCAGACAGATACGGCTATATGTAACCAGACAGATACGGGTATATGTAACCAGGCAGATACGGCTATATGTAACCAGACAGATACGGCTATATGTAACCAGGCAGATACGGCTATATGTAACCAGGCAGATACGGCTATATGTAACCAGACAGATACGGCTATATGTAACCAGACAGATACGGCTATATGTAACCAGACAGATACGGCTATATGTAACCAGGCAGATACGGCTATATGTAACCAGACAGATACGGCTATATGTAACCAGGCAGATACGGCTATATGTAACCAGGCAGATACGGGTATATGTAACCAGACAGATACGGCTATATGTAACCAGGCAGATACGGCTATATGTAACCAGGCAGATACGGTATATGTAACCAGTAGATACGGCTATATGTAACCAGGCAGATACGGCTATATGTAACCAGGCAGATACGGGTATATGTAACCAGGCAGATACGGGTATATGTAACCAGGCAGATACGGGTATATCTAACCAGACAGATACGGGTATATGTAACCAGACAGATACGGCTATATGTAACCAGGCAGATACGGGTATAATAACCAGACAGATACGGCTATATGTAACCAGGCAGATACGGGTATATGTAACCAGACAGATACGGGTATATGTAACCAGGTAGATACGGCTATATGTAACCAGGCAGATACGGCTATATGTAACCAGGCAGATACGGGTATATGTAACCAGCAGATACGGGTATATCTAACCAGGCAGATACGGCTATATGTAACCAGGCAGATACGGGTATATGTAACCAGGCGGATACGGGTATATGTAACCAGGCAGATACGGGTATATGTAACCAGACAGATACGGCTATATGTAACCAGGCAGATACGGCTATATGTAACCAGGCAGATACGGCTATATGTAACCAGGCGGATACGGGTATATGTAACCAGACAGATACGGCTATATGTAACCAGGCGGATACGGGTATATGTAACCAGGCAGATACGGGTATATGTAACCAGACAGATACGGCTATATGTAACCAGGCAGATACGGCTATATGTAACCAGGCGGATACGGGTATATGTAACCAGACAGATACGGCTATATGTAACCAGACAGATACGGGTATATCTAACCAGGCGGATACGGGTATATGTAACCAGACAGATACGGGTATATGTAACCAGGCGGATACGGGTATATCTAACCAGGCGGATACGGGTATATGTAACCAGGCTGATACTGTGTGATTCATTTTTCATTCAGATTTCAATCACTTAAAGAGTGTAAAATTTTCCCCCCAATTTATCATCCAAACCTTTGTGGTTAATGTTATATATTATATAGGGAATTCTTGTTAAACATATGTGAAATGGGAAGCTGTTACTGCATTTTTCTGAGAGAATATACAATTTTAACCAAAAAATAAAATGAAATATTTCCCTTGTGTTTTGGAACATGTTTTGTTATCAATAATATGACTATCAGGGTAATTCATAGAGATTTGAAAAGTCACTGCACGTTCGGTGACTTTTCGTTCTCTTCAATTCGGTTCCTTTTGCTGATCCCATTTCGGTGACCCTGCGGTGAATTCAGCAAACACCACAGGGTCGCCGAATTGCAGGGAAAGGCTGCTGCAAACCTGACGAAAACTAACCGCAAAACCTGGCGAATTCACGCCGAAAACCCCCAAAAACATCTGGATTAACCTGCTCAAAACCCCAGAAAAACCCGAACAGGAGCCGATCACAGGCAGCGAAGCCGCCGGAAAAAGCCGACACTGCAGAAGAGCGAAGTGAATAAATTAGAAAAACAGTTTGCTTGAATGATTGAAAAGTAAAACACTGTTTGCAAAGAAACTACTGAGCGAAAATGTCTGAAATTTATATATGATCCAGGAAATGATAATAAAAAGGGATGTTACAGAAAAAATAAGTAAAGTTAAAAAAAAGAAATTCAGAAAAATGCTTAAAATATCCTAAAAAATCTATAAATAAAGAGACTCTTTACTGCAGAATTTTATAATGAACGGTTTATTAGATATTGAATTAAAACTGGAATATTTTTAACATTGAAGCCCATGGGATTCACCTGAATAAACCTGCCGAATTAAACCACCGAATGGCAGGGCATTTCGGGAACCTTTCACTGCTGGTTTGTGTTCTCTGACTAGACAAAGCATTGCTTCTCTATGGGGATTTCTCTGCCCTCGAACAGGCGCCGAACAGGCACCGAACAGGCACCGTATGTGCAGGCAATTCGCCAGGATTTGGCGAATAGCCTGCTCTCTGGATAGCCGAATGGCCAGGAAAGGTAACCGTACACTGAATTTCAGCGTTCGGTTACCTTTCTCCAGCCATTCGGATCTCTTTGAATAACCCTGTGTGTATAAAACACTGATCTTGCTCCCAGCGTGGGAAATGAGTAGGTTAGTAACGGCAGTGGTATTGCTCATTTTATACGTGAGAAATGAACAATGCCATCGCTATGGAACTAAAAATAAATAAATAAATTGTTTTCTTTTCTTTTAGATTTTACATGGTCATGTTGTGTATTACTGCAAAGGTCAGACTCTGTCCTGTCCAATGACGCCTCACTTGCCCTTGTGAGGTGTAAATATTAATGAACAGGGGTGCAAAGTTCCCCGCAGTGCTCTTCGCTGCAGTGCGGCGGATTAGGTTTTTGATGTAACAATTCGTAACAATGGATTGTACCATCGCTCATCGCCTCCACACTTGTTGGTGACATGAGAAATGGGATGGTGAGTTAGTGCAGCGTCATTGTTTACTTTATAATTGAAAAGTGAAAAATATTACTGTTGGAAAGAAACAAAAAAAATATTTACAGGGTTATTCAAAGAGAATCAAAGTCACTGCACGTTCGGTGACTTTTCCTTCTCTTCAATTCAGTGCGATTTGGTGATCCCGTTTCGACGACCATGCGGTGTATTTGGCAAGCACCACAGGGCCGTCGTAATGCAGGGAAAAGTCACCACAAACCCGCTGAAAACTGACTGCAAAATCTGGATTAACCCCGCCGAACACGCCAGAGAAACCCGAGCAGGAGCCGATCACAGCGCAGAGCAGCCGCCGGAAAAACCCGACACCGCAGACGAATGGAGTGAAAAAAAAAGTCAGTTTGCTTGAATGTTTAAAAAGTAAAACGCTGTTTGCAAAGAAACTACAGAACGAAAATGTCTGAAATTTACATAAAATCCAATGAATGAGAATAAAAAGGCTGTTACAAAAAAAGGAAAAAACGATTAAAAAAAAAACGGAAAAAAAATGTTTGCCTAAAAATTCCAAAAAATGCATAAAACATTCTAAAAAATCTAAAAATAAAGAGACATTTTACTGCAGAATATTGTAATCAACGGTTTATTAGATATTGAATTAAAACAGGAATATTCTTAACATTGAAGCCTATGGGATTCGCCTGAATAAACCTGCCGAATTAAACCACCGAATGGGAGAGCATTTCGGCAACCTTTCACTGCTGGTTTTGTTCTCTGAATAGATGAAGCATTGCTTCTCTATGGGGATTTCACTGCCCTCGAACAGGCACCGAACAGGCACCGAATGTGCAGGCAATTCGCCAAGATTTGCCGAATTGCCTGCTCTCTGAATAGCCGAATGGCCAAGAAAGGTAACCGTACCCTGACTTTCAGCATTCGGTTACCTTTCGCCTGCCATTCGGATCTCTTTGAATAACCCTGCCATTATTTTTTATTTTTACATAAAACCTGCTCATGTTTGGTATCATAGGAAAGGCCATGCTGTGATACCTCACTTGACCCTGTAGCTGCTATGGAGTTGGAGATACAGGGGTCTAAATGCAGACATAGTTATCCTTTCTCTGGGCATATTCTGAGGCATGGGCCTGGAGCTGCTGCTCCATCTGCCCCTATGTTAATCCGGCCCTGACGACGCCCCTGGAGCCTGCAGAGATCCTAGCGACACCCATGGAGCCTGCAGAGATCCACCTGACGCCCCTGGAGCCTGCAGAGATCCACCTGACGCCCCTGGATCCTGCAGAGATCCACCTGAGGCCCCTGGATCCTGCAGAGATCCACCTGACGCCCCTGGATCCTGCAGAGATCCACCTGATGCCCCTGGATCCTGCAGAGATCCACCTGACACCACTGGATCCTGCAGAGATCCACCTGACACCCCTGGATCCTGCAGAGATCCACCTGACGCCCCTGGATCCTGCAGAGATCCACCTGACGCCCCTGGATCCTGCAGAGATCCACCTGACACCCCTGGATCCTGCAGAGATCCACCTGACGCCCCTGGATCCTGCAGAGATCCACCTGACGCCCCTGGATCCTGCACGCTGACACTTAAACACAGTGTAAATTCTGATTAAATAGAAGGTAACGCGCGGCCTGTGAGAAGGTGAATTATTTATCTGGATTTATGTGGCAGCGCACGGTTTGCGACTCTGGAAATCCCCCTTTCAGGACAATATTTCCATTTCTGACAGATAATTATGGCTTTCGCTGAAATTGTGCTGACGATCTGCTTCTCCGGACCCGAATTACATATTTTCTGTATTGAAAGAAGTTAACCCTGTGATTCCAGGAGCTCAGGCTGTCCAGCGACAGATGCGGAAGGTCCCGACTGACAACAGGCGAGTGAAGGGGAATGTTTCGGGGCAGGTAAGGAATGCTCGGGGAATGTTACTGCATGTTTGCAGAGACGCAGCACATCCGCGCCGTCCCATTAAGGCTAGGGTCAGACTAACGCATCTTTCGCGTTGTCCGTAAAAAAGTGCGTTCGAACGAATGGACGCATTTTTTCACGGAATACGCGATAGCGGTCATACGATGCGCATTTTTCGTCCGTGATTTTGTACGGATCATCAATAAAACACTTTGTGTCTGGATGTTATGTTGGCCGGACATTAGCAGTGTCTGACATCTCCCAATCACGCACACACGCCGCTATGCGGACGCAGCGCACTCTGTACGTCTGTACTAGCGGTATCACGTTGGACAAAAAATGCGTTCATTTGCCGGTTGCGTTGCGTGGACGCACTTTTGTGCGGCCATTCTTCATATGTTCCCCGGCATTGGACGTCATTTGCTGCTAGCACGGCCGTGATTTCGTGCGGTTAAACGCACGTTAATACTGCGCTCGTCTGACCTTAGCCTAAACGTCCATCCTGATAAATCCAGAGATGACTGGCGAGTACACAATCCATGCAATGCAGCACCGCACACGCACCGCCCGTATTTAATGCAATGCAGCACCGCACACGCACCGCCCGTATTTAATGCAATGCAGCACCGCATACGCACCGCCCGTATTTAATGCAATGCAGCACCGCATACGCACCGCCCGTATTTAATGCAATGCAGCACCGCACACGCACCGCCCGTATTTAATGCAATGCAGCACCGCACACGCACCGCCCGTATTTAATGCAATGCAGCACCGCACACGCACCGCCCGTATTTAATGCACTGCAGCACCGCACACGCACCGCCCGTATTTAATGCAATGCAGCACTGCACACGCACCGCCCGTATTTAATGCAATGCAGCACTGCACACGCATTGCCTGCATTTAATTCAATGTCTGAACCTGAAAGAGGAGACGGTGTGACGGAAACCCCTCTCTTCCACCTGTCCTGTTCTCCAGACACCCCCTTACTGATCAGCCCGGTCGCTGAGTTGCTCGGAGCTCAGTGCCTCGAGCAGCCTGATCTGTAGCTCCAGACCTGCTTGTCTGATCCTCTGCCTTGGAGCCTCTTTTAATTTCCAGAAGGCCACTCTGAGCCTTCTGGGGGTGAGAGTGGGTACCCTGAATGAGACACCAGACAAGATGTATGTTCAAACAGGAATCTGAGACTTTTATTGAAAAATGCCACTATTTATGCCCAGGTCCAACAGTTATAATTTGCATAAACCAAATGACGAACATTGACCTACTAAAACTCTAATTACATTATGTCAGATATTTCCAGTAAACATTCCTTAGCCTCATATCACACATCATTTACATAATCTATTGTTCCAATAGATCAGATTACCTTTGCAGTCAAACACTGTCCCAGACTCATGACTCCTTAACCAGATAATAAAGAGAAAGCCCTCTTGCATAATCACACATTACTCAAACTTGTTTACGTTCTACACAAAAGAAAGCACTGCACCTTCAAAACACATCTCTAAATTCACATTTACATTCAGTTATAAAAGTACATTTAAAACTAAAGCTCAGCAATTTACAATACATTTAAAACCACACCACACAATATAAATGAACATAAAGTCTTTCCCAAAGCAAATGTCTGTATGTCTGTGTCTTTTGTGGTTTTTGCCAGGAAAATAAAAGTCTTGGGGTTTGAAGCGGGGAGCGCTACGTCGCTTCCATGACAGACGGGTCCAGAAAATTTCCAGCACATACTGTCATTTCCATGAATAAAGGTAGAGAGGACTCCGTGCTCCAGTATAATTATTCACCGGTAACCAGACCACCGCCAGGCAGAGCCTGAGAGAAGAGGGGGGACCCTGCTCCAGAGCTTACAATCTAAGAGGAGAGGGGTGACACACTAGGTGAGGGTTACTAGATAATATGAAATATTGGGGTGTATGTGGGCTGGGTGGGAAGATGGAGCAAGAAATTTGCAGTTGGGGGATCATGGAGTGAGCTGATAGGCTTCTCTAAAGTAATGCGTTTTCAGAGACTTCTTGAAGGACTGGAGAGACGGGGAGAGTCTGATGCTGTGGGGGAGGGAGTTCCATAGAAAGGGGGCAGCTCAGGAGAAGTCCTGAAGGTGGGTGTTAGGGGTGCAGGTACGAGTAACTGATAGCATCAGATCATTGGTCGAGTGAAGTGGTCGGGTCAGGATGTACCTGTTAATAAGGGAGGAGATTTAGGCAGCGGCGCGGTTATGGAGGCAGCGGCTCGGTTATGGAGAGCTTTGTCTGTGACCAATAGAATGAATTGGATTGTAAAGGTAACAGGAGCCAGTGTAGAGATTGACAAAGGGGTGAGGTGCGAGAGATGCAGGAGGTGGGGTGTGAGAGGTGCGGGAGGTGGGGTGTGAGAGGTGCGGGAGGTGAGGTGTATGAGTCTGGCACAGGCGTTCATTACAGGATGCAGAGGGAGAATCTGGGATCTCTTAAGGCCAGAGAGAAGGAGGTTACAGTAGTCAAGACGGGAGATAATAAGAGCTTGGATGAGCATTTTAGTAGAGTCCTGATTAACACGGGGACGGACGCGCTTTGTTAGGTGGAAGTAGCAGGATTTGTTGAGTGACTGAATGTGAGGAGTGAAGGATAGGTCAGAGTTCAGGAGTTGTTGGGCTGGAAAGAAAGATAACGGGAGGAAGGGAAGAGCAGAGACTGAGAGCGGAATGATGAGACGGGCACGGAGAGAGGACAGAGAAAGGATTACTGTCAGGGATACGAAGGGTAACGTGGTGCACAAGGACTGGAATGGAGCAAACACACGGGCAGTAATACGGTGATATGCTAGAGACGTGACCCATTTTCCCCCGGAATGTTCCACCGCATTGCCTTGTATGAAATCCAAGAAACAGCAAATAACATGGAAAGATGAGGAGCATCAAACACACGGACGGGACTCAGGACGCATGGTGCGTAATGACAATGTAGCTGTGATGATGATAAAGGTTTGGCCCTCGAGGCCCGCCATGGCGAGACCTTCACCGCTGGATCTGATTGGCTCTTCATGTAGAAGAGTAAAGTGACAAAAGATCTCACGGGAAGATTTGTCCGTCTTCTCTTTGTTTAACATATCTTCTGTCTCATTTATCTTGTGATGAGGCTAAACCTCCAGCAGTGATGGATTGAGCTCGACGCCGCGGTGGCTGTGAGATTGCTGATTCCGGTTCCACCGGTTCGTCTTTGTGACTCGGAGCCAGGTTCTTTCTCAGAAAGTTTCATCCTCTGTCGTTATCTGTTCTTTCATTTATTTCCTGCACTGTCTGCGAGATTCACAACGTGCCGAAATGTCACATTCTCACAGCGAGTGAGTCAAACATGCCGCTCACAAGCACATTTAACCCTTTGAGTGTCACCAATGAAGGCGTAGGGTCATTTGGAAGAATTTGTGCTTTTAATGGCGACTCTTCACTCTCAGATATATGTTACTGGTTTATTCGGAGCTTTCATGGAAGGTTTCAGACAGACGGGCGACACAGCCAACCAGTGATTGGTTCGGGCATGGCTCACCATTGGTAAATTCTAACCACGTGAAATCCAGTCCAGGTCCTGCAAGTGTTAAATCCCCCAGAGGGAGGAATCATGAAGAGGATGAACAGAAATCCCAGTCCTGCACCTTCACATTTAATTCTAGTTTATGTAGGATTTAATTTCACGTTTATCCCCTCCCCCGCGCGTGCTGTAAATCCAGCCATATAGCGATACAATGTTTCCATGCGAGTCTCCAATACTCAGCCAGACCCAGGGGCAAATCACCCTGTGACTTCACATCACATGACTTCAACCCCAAACATGCACTAAGAGAGACGTCTGTGTCTCCTGGATCCCTGGTCAAAGTACGAGAGGCGCCCCCAAAGCTCGCCGCAAAATGCAGAAATCATTGGCAAGAAGAGAAGACAGGCCGCGGACACAATATATCACAAGGAATCCTCTGATACACATCTGTCCAACAGACCTGGAAAATCCAGGCTTCACCACGTAATATTTAACCTCAGCATCTGGAACTGCAGCAGAACAGCAGGACGGAGAATCATAAAGCGCCATGACCTCGATCCCGCGAGTAACGGCAACACAGCCTTCATTCTGCAAGTATTGCCAAGTATGAGAGTACTGCGGCCTTTAATGCCCGAGTATGAGAGACCTCCATGTCCCTTATCACCTGAGAATGGGAGAATTCCACAGACTATATACCGTTTACGATGAGAGAACTATGGCCTTTATCCTTCACTTTGAGTGCATGCCGAGGCCTTTATCCTTCACATTGAGCGCATGCCGAGGCAGGCCTTTATCCTCCACTTTGAGCGCATGCCGAGGCCTTTATCCTCCACTTTGAGCAGATACCGTGGCCTATCCTCCACTTTGAGCACATGCCGAGGCCTTTATTCTCCGCTTTGAGTGCATGCCGCGGCCTTTATCCTCCACTTTGAGCGCATGCAGCGGCCTTTATCCTCCACTTTGAGCGCATGCCGAGGCCTTTATCCTTCACTTTGAGCGAATGCCGCGGCCTTTATCCTCCACTTTGAGCGCCTGCCGAGGCCTTTATCCTCCGCTTTGAGCGCATGCCGAGGCCTTTATCCTCCACTTTGAGCGCATGCAGCGGCCTTTATCCTCCACTTTGAGCGTATGCCGAGGCCTTTATCCTTCACTTTGAGCGAATGCCGTGGCCTTTATCCTCCACTTTGAGCGCATGCCACGGCCTTTATCCTCCACTTTGAGCGCATGCCGAGGCCTTTATCCTTCACTTTGAGCGCCTGCCGAGGCCTTTATCCTCCACTTTGAGCGCATGCCGAGGCCTTTATCCTCCACTTTGAGCGCATGTCGCGGCCTATATCCTCCACTTTGAGCGCATGCTGCGGCCTTTATCCTTCACTTTGAGCGCATGCCGTGGCCTTTATCCTCCACTTTGAGCAGATCCTGCGGTCTTTATCCTCCACTTTGAGCGCATGCCGCGGCCTTTATCCTCCGCTTTGAGTGCATGCCGCGGCCTTTATCCTCCACTTTGAGCGCATGCAGCGGCCTTTATCCTCCACTTTGAGCGCATGCAGCGGCCTTTATCCTCCACTTTGAGCGCATGCCGAGGCCTTTATCCTTCACTTTGAGCAAATGCCACAGCCTTTATCCTCCACTTTGAGAGCATGCCGAGGCCTTTATCCTCCACTTTGAGCGCATGCCAAGGCCTTTATCTTCCACTTTGAGCGCATGCCGAGGCCTTTATTTTCCACTTTGAGCGCATGCCGCGGCCTTTATCCTCCACTTTGAGCGCATGCCGCAGCCTTTATCCTCCACTTTGAGCGCATGCCGAGGCCTTTATCCTCCACTTTGAGCGCATGCCGCGGCCTTTATCCTCCACTTTGAGCGCATGCCACAGCCTTTATCCTCCACTTTGAGCGCATGCCGAGGCCTTTATCCTCCACTTTGAGCGCATGCCGAGGCCTTTATCTTCCACTTTGAGCGCATGCCGAGGCCTTTATTTTCCACTTTGAGCGCATGCCGCGGCCTTTATCCTCCACTTTGAGCGCATGCCGAGGCCTTTATCCTCCACTTTGAGAGCATGCCGAGGCCTTTATCCTCCACTTTGAGAGCATGCCGAGGCCTTTATCCTCCACTTTGAGCGCATGCAGGCCTTTATCCTCCACTTTGAGCGCATGCCGCGGCCTTTACCCTCCACTTTGAGCGCATGCCGCAGCCTTTATCCTCCACTTTGAGCGCATGCCGCGGCCTTTATCCTCCACTTTGAGCGCATGCTGCGGCCTTTATCCTCCACTTTGAGCACATGCCGCGGCCTTTATCCTCCACTTTGAGCAAATGCCGCAGCCTTTATCCTCCACTTTGAGTGCACGCGCGGCCTTTATCCTCCACTTTGAGTGCATGCCGTGGCCTTTATCCTCCACTTTGAGCACATGCCGCGGCCTTTATCCTCCACTTTGAGCACATGCCGCAGCCTTTATCCTCCACTTTGAGTGCACGCGCGGCCTTTATCCTCCACTTTGAGCACATGCCGCGGCCTTTATCCTCCACTTTGAGCGCATGCAGGCCTTTATCCTCCACTTTGAGCACATGCCGCAGCCTTTATCCTCCACTTTGAGCGCATGCCGCAGCCTTTATCCTCCACTTTGAGCGCATGCCGAGGCCTTTATCCTGCATTTTGTTCGCTGCATGCGTGAAAGCTGAGCTGCACGTCCGGCTGTTTGGGTCCGCGTGTGTCAATTGATGTGTCTGGGAGTAGATCGGGAGAAACGTGGATCACGACGCATTGGCCTGATTATGGTTAGAATGCTACAAGCGCGCGTCTGGCCTTGCACAGGTACGGGGTCCCACTAGGGACAAATCAATGTGTCGGTTTTGGGTATTTTCATGGGTTGTCGGGACCGGTTTATGATGGGACCGGTATATGACGGGACTGTTTTTTTGGCAGTCAAGCTACGCGAATCTCTTTTTCAGAAGACGTTGAAGTTAAAGCAATACGGGAATAATCTGTGTGCGGTGTATACTATCAGTGCGCACACACACACCTGCGTGACACCTGGTGCAGGACGGGCAGCTCAGTGACCCACCACCTGCAATTACTCTGAAACAAGCAGATCGGTGCTACTGATTGAACGCGGCGCTGTCACATTCCCGACGCCGTGCATTGTATCACCCCGGGGTATTTCACATGTCACGGTGTGTGTACTTTGTAGTGAATGCGCTTCGGATCTCGGTGCGCTCGTTTCATGAGCTATAGGTACAGACAGGGGTCAGATTGGAAGGTTTCGGAGGTACTTATTACGTTAAGTGCAGGGAGAGCGTTTTGCTGTGTTGACAGCTTGGCGTCGCATTGTATTGACAGGACTTGGGTTTATGTGTGTGGACGGCCATTCGTTCCTATGTGATAAAGAGGTTCATGTAACCCCATGTTCTTTACACATACAGCATTAAAAACAAACCTTAACCCAATGTTATATGTTCAGGTTAGAAGCCACTTCCAGGTGGTCGTAGCCCTGATTGTCTCCGTGCCGTGCGGCTCTCGTACATGTGCATCGCTGTATGAGGACGGCAGGATTGTGACCGCACATTAGACACGGGTCAGACTTTCAGCATCTGGATTTCCTATGAGCGACGCACAGCTTTTTAGCTCCAGCGAGATTCTCCTGCCAAGGCCGACATCTCCAGCTTGTGCCACCGTCCTCCACGTCAGGCCTGAAACCAGAAGAGCATCGAGAAAACAAGGCCCGGCGTCAGCGTCTTCTGCGATTGGACGATCCCAGTGCTAAGGTGGAAATGTTCAGGAGAGACGTAAGACGAATTATCCCTCAAGCTTCGTCTCCGCCGAGACCCCGGCCTACGGCTTAATCCTGCTCCCAGGAGACCTGGATGGCACCATGTCACAGTGCCCGGCAAAGCCAAGGCGGCATAAGTCACTTTCTGGAGATGTCCTGGTGTTTGCTGTAGATTTGGACGGAGCTTGTTAATGTGTGCCCGGTGACCTCTCTTACCCACTGTGCACCGCAAGGACATCGCAAGAGCTTCCACCAAATACCCATCAGCCTTAGGGAGCCGTAATGGCCAGAACGAAGGCATCGAGCCCAGCCACCAGCCCGGCCGTCCCACATCGCACACCTTCTGCGGCGCAGAAAGGGTTAAACGGGAGCCATTACTTTGAGGAATAAGGTGAGCTGCAGAGATGAAATTGTCTGCTCTCACGTTGCCGCCGCCGCCGCCGCCTCGCACCGCGCAGCCTGGGTGCAGCGTGTTTGCATTTCATACATACTTAGGGCTTTATCCGGAGCAGATGGGCTTCAAAGAGCTGCAGGAGCAGAGACGGCAGAGGAGAAACCTCGATGGAGAGAGACATATATTCCTTCAAACGCCGATAAAGTGCAGATGTTCGTTGAAAGGAGAAGCTGACACAGACAACTTAAGGAGCAGTTAGGAAAACCTGGCTTTCTGTTTCATATTGCAGGAGCCGTCAGGAGATGATTTATGACGCGCGCGGAGCACGTTTAACCTCCCCTGATTAGCAGATTAAAGGAACCCAAAGCGTTACACGCTGGTAATTGATAATAATGCAATTCATTGGGGACATGAATCACGTCGCCCGGATGAATACATTAATTAATGGGACTCATTGCCGCAGCGGAACGCGCCGTAACAAGACACTTTATCACGATTTCACCATCTGACGCAAATCTCTGCCACCAGTGACCCCAGCGGAGACGCACCTGCATCATCATCACGCGCGCCCGCACTTTATCTGGGGGGGGGGCAGCTTTAATTCTTTTTAGCAGTTTAAAGGCATTTTACCAAAGAAAATCTAATATTATTCCATCCGTCGCGACGAATCATATGGAGGGGGATCCCACGGCTGCCACCAGCAGCGCTTATACACGGCATTATTTACACCGGAAAAGGACGCGCGAGGTGGAAGAAAATCCCAATAATCCCCACAAAACCTAATTATCCCGTTATGATCCGCTACCTCTCTGCTCCTAAACCAAGGTGTCCTCGCTGCCGGTGTCCTCGCTGCCGGTTTCCTCGCTTCCGGTGTCCTCGCTGCCGGTGTCCTCGCTGCCGGTTTCCTCGCTGCCGGTTTCCTCGCTGCCGGTGTCCTCGCTGCCGGTGTCCTCGCTGCCGGTTTCCTCGCTTCCGGTGTCCTCGCTGCCGGTGTCCTCGCTGCCGGTTTCCTCGCTGCCGGTGTCCTCGCTTCCGGTGTCCTCGCTGCCGGTGTCCTCGCTGACAGTGTCCTCGCTGCCGGTGTCCTCGCTGCCGGTGTCCTCGCTGCCGGTTTCCTCGCTGCCGGTGTCCTCGCTGCCGGTTTCCTCGCTGCCGGTGTCCTCGCTGCCGGTTTCCTCGCTTCCGGTGTCCTCGCTTCCGGTGTCCTCGCTTCCGGTGTCCTCGCTGCCAGTGTCCTCGCTGCCGGTGTCCTCGCTGCCGGTGTCCTCGCTGCCGGTGTCCTCGCTGCCGGTTTCCTCGCTCCCGGTGTCCTCGCTGCCGGTGTCCTCGCTGCCGGTGTCCTCGCTGCCGGTTTCCTCACTGCCGGTGTCCTCGCTGCCGGTTTCCTCGCTGCCGGTGTCCTCGCTGCCGGTGTCCTCGCTGCCGGTGTCCTCGCTGCCGGTTTCCTCGCTGCCGGTGTCCTCGCTGCCGGTTTCCTCGCTGCCGGTGTCCTCGCTGCCGGTGTCCTCGCTGCCGGTGTCCTCGCTGCCGGTGTCCTCGCTGCCGGTGTCCTCGCTGCCGGTGTCCTCGCTGCCGGTGTCCTCGCTGCCGGTGTCCTCGCTGCCGGTGTCCTCGCTGCCGGTTTCCTCGCTGCCGGTTTCCTCGCTGCCAGTTTTCTCGCTCCCGGTGTCCTCGCTGCCGGTGTCCTCGCTGCCGGTGTCCTCGCTTCCGGTGTCCTCGCTGCCGGTGTCCTCGCTGCCGGTGTCCTCGCTGCCGGTTTCCTCGCTGCTGGTGTCCTCGCTGCCGGTGTCCTCGCTGCCGGTGTCCTCGCTGCCGGTTTCCTCGCTCCCGGTGTCCTCGCTGCCGGTGTCCTCGCTGCCGGTGTCCTCGCTGCCGGTTTCCTCGCTGCCGGTGTCCTCGCTGCCGGTGTCCTCGCTGCCGGTGTCCTCGCTCCCGGTGTCCTGTGCGTGATGTCAGGCCGGTGATGCAATACAAGGCAATGGTTCTGAGTTTGCGCCGTGGCTTGGCATGATGAGACGTCACTGATTGGCCTCGCTGACCCCCCCTCCCCCGCACAACGAGTGAATATGTAGATATTTAAGTTTTGGCAGTGTGAGTGCGGGTTTCTTGGAGTCTTGGTGCCGTTCGGCGTAATCCGTCACTTTCAATTAAAGCTGTCTGTGTGTTAGCGGAATGGACGGAATAAATCAGGAGACGCACATAATGAAAGCTATTAGCAGAGTCAATAGACTCGCCGCATCTCGCCTCCGCTTTACAGCAACTTCTCCTGACAATTACCGATGCGATCTTATCGGGCCGTATTATTGCAGCCGGGGAGGGAGGCTTCTCCGCCGCCTGTAATGTGATTTTTGATTAATAGTGGGATTTTTACGTGACGAGAATATTTCTTCTAGGCAAACGTTTGCTCGTCTTCCTTTACCTGAACTAACTTGTTCCTGTCAGACGCTGCTCCTGGAACTTGTACTACAAATGTCTGTCTGTCAGTCAGTCTGTCTGGCACTTGGATCCTGACCAGGAGTCGCTTCAGTCATGGCAGGAATCCATGTCTGCCGCGCTGGTGCCAGAGGTGGGATTTAGGCAGCTGCACACCAGAGGGCGAGGGGGCTTCTAGCACATGAAATCAACCAGGAGGAGATCTGAGCTGGGGGTCCTCTACCTGCACCCCATGACGAGCCTGTCTACCCCTATGACCCCCCTCCCTGAGTGTGTCGCTCCTTCCCGTTCCTCGCCTTCACATCGTGACGAAATCTCGTCTTCCATTCCTCATCTCGTCACAACCAGCAGCTGACCTGGAACTCGCAGACTTGGTCGGTGTAACCGTCACAGAGAAGCTTGGGCCCTGATTGTCACCGGGTTATTGTGTCACAGGGGTCCGTTGGTGATGTGCTTGCGCAGGTTTCCATAGCTACAGCCGACTCATTACCCCCATCTATCCCAGTCGTGACGTCATCACTTGTATCAATGTGGTGAATTATCTCAAGCAAGAGGCGGCACCGGATCCGTCCAGACCATGGAAACCTGCCACGGGCCTCATTCTACAGCCGGCAACAACACAAAGAACCAAGAGCTGACACTTTATCATAAAGAGCTTTTATTGCTCAGCGTCGCGGCCAATGACTTTTCATCCAGAAAAACCAACGACCATGAACCCAGGTTTAATCTGGACACGTTCACACAACGGATCCTGTTCCCTCCCGCCTGGACATAGTTTTTGTTGTATTTGGGGGGTCTGTGTTTGGGGGCCCCCATGTTACCAGGTGCCAGTGATAGGCCGCGGTGTCAGTCCTTGCCGCAGCCAATATGATGTGAATGTTTGGGCTTTGTCGAGCCCCCAGACTGTGGCCACGGGGCTGAGGGACGCGTCACCCCTTTCAGGAAAGGTGGATTATCGTTTCGGAAAGCGCTGGTGTTTCTGCTCTTTTTTTTTTTTTCTTAACATAAGTTGGAAATTAGGATCATAAATTACGGCAAATCATCGCTCGAGTCGGAGCCTGCCAAAACATTTAATAAGTTAATAGCCAGCAATTTCTCAACATGTCACATGCGATGTTACTCCAGAACGCGGGACGGGGCGCCGGGAGATTCTGTGCTTCAGCCTCAGGGACCCGGAGAGGGACACATGGCAGACTGAGCCTCCCCAGGGGATGGTTGGCAGGTGACGAGGGGTTCAGTGGTGCCAGGGGCAGGACCGTGGTAGATGTGGCTGGTATGTGAGGTATGTGAGGCCTCCTGGGGCTGCGAGACGCAGTGTTGGAATATGCAGAGAATAAACCTGGGGAAGGATCGTGGACTGAGCCGAAACGTTGTCATTCCCCGCAGCCTGATCACATCACGCAGTGTGACCGGCGTTCCGTTTTCCACACTAAAGCGCGACGTGTCATTTGTTTCACGTTTACAAGGTATGACATCATTCATTATCTGTAGATTATATTAACTCCTTCAGGAGCTAAATGTGTTTGGCGCTGAGGGGTCTATTCAGAGAATATTTGTGCTAATGTGGTTGTATAGTAATGCCGCTCACCAATGGTGTGTCCTTCACCAAAGTTAAATGAAAACAATACAAACTTTAGCTTGTGGAGGGAGCGCAAAAGAGAATAGGTGAATATTCTGTTCACAAGTATCACAGTTGTTCTTGGATAGAATCAATTCTAGAATACAAAAAGAGACGCCTTCATTGCGTAGTATGTTATACAATACAAGAATGGGTATATGATGGTAAATACACACTCACAAACATAGAGCCTATAGGCTCGTGGTATTTGCTTGTAAGCCTCTATGGGGGGCTCCTCCCATCAGGATGGTGATTGTAGGAAATGGTCTCTTGATGTCCAGAGATACCTCGATAAATGAAAGATATATGGCACAATACCAAAATTGAAATTGTGACAATAAAAGAACAATTTGTATTCACTCACGTGGTACTGAGCCTCCCGTTTGAGTGGCTCAGTATCTCAGCCTGTGGACCACTTCAATGGAGGGGGGGTCCCACCCCTAGGATGTAAAAACTAGCACAAGCTAGTAAGTGGATACGATGGAGATCCGGATCAAATAGCAAAGAATGAAGGTAGTTTTCAAAGAAAATTTATTACAAAATAAAAACAAATAAAATCAAATAGATTAACAATAAAAAGATAAAAGACAAGAGAAAAAAAGGGTAGACCGAAACGCGTTTCTCTCACTAGTCCTGCGAGCTTCATCAGTCGGACTGATGAAGCTCGCAGGACTAGCGAGAGAAACGCGTTTCGGTCTACCCTTTTTTTCTCCTTGTCTTTTATCTTTTTATTGTTAATCTATTTGATTTTATTTGTTTTTATTTTGTAATAAATTTTCTTTGAAAACTACCTTCATTCTTTGCTATTTGATCCGGATCTCCATCGTATCCACTTACTAGCTTGTGCTAGTTTTTACATCCTAGGGGTGGGACCCCCCTGGGACCCCCCCTCCATTGAAGTGGTCCACAGGCTGAGATACTGAGCCACTCAAACGGGAGGCTCAGTACCACGTGAGTGAATACAAATTGTTCTTTTATTGTCACAATTTCAATTTTGGTATTGTGCCATATATCTTTCATTTATCGAGGTATCTCTGGACATCAAGAGACCATTTCCTACAATCACCATCCTGATGGGAGGAGCCCCCCATAGAGGCTTACAAGCAAATACCACGAGCCTATAGGCTCTATGTTTGTGAGTGTGTATTTACCATCATATACCCATTCTTGTATTGTATAACATACTACGCAATGAAGGCGTCTCTTTTTGTATTCTAGAATTGATTCTATCCAAGAACAACTGTGATACTTGTGAACAGAATATTCACCTATTCTCTTTTGCGCTCCCTCCACAAGCTAAAGTTTGTATTGTTTTCATCATTCATTATCTGCTAACGAAGTCCCGGATTGCAGCCTCTTTAGGGCCCGAGACGCTACTGACTGTGTGCAAAGTGCTCCATGCGCAGAGTCGCACGGGATGTCACGGACACGGACTGCCTCTCTACTAGGGATGAGCTGTTCGGTTCGATCGGTTCGGAGTTCGCCTCGAACATTGGCCGTTCGGCTGTTCGCAAACTCCGAACATTTCTGCGTGTTCGCCGCATGTTCGCCCACAATGAACCACAATGCACTTTTCCACTGGCCTGAAGCTCGTAATTGGCTACAGCCTTGCACCTGACCACAGGTCAGGTGCAAGACAGGTGCAAGACTATGCCAATCACGGCTCAGAGTCCTGACTGGGCAAATTTTGCCCAATCATGGGCTCATAGAGCAAAGTCCCGCAGCACACTATATAAGGCTTCACACAGCCCCCAGCACATGTTTTTTGAGAGGAGATTGTTCTGTTAGTGTGTGTTCTTACTGCCAGCAGCTATTGTGGGGTCTCACTTCTAGAAGATATCTGGGAATTGTAATCTGTGTCTTGTCACTGCCACCCATCAGGGCCGGTGCTAGACTATTTTGCTCCCTAGGCAAGACCAGCTACTTGCACCCCCCCAAAAAAAAGGAAAGCTCACATGGGTATATTTGCCCCTAGCTCTCACATGAGTATATTTGCCTCCAGCTCTCACACATGGAGATATTGCCTCCAGCTCACACATGGAGATATTGCCTCCAGCTCACACATGGAGATATTGCCCCAGCTCACACATGGAGATATTGCTTCCAGCTCACACATGGAGATATTGCCCCAGCTCACACATGGCATGGATATATTGCCCCAGCTAACACATGGATATCTGCCCCATATAGGAGGTTCCTGGTAATTGCAATCTGTGTCTTGTCACTGCCACCCATCAGGGGGTCTCACTGATTTATAGGAGGTTCCTGGGAATTGTAATTATTATTCTTTATTTATAAAGCGCCAGCATATTCCGCAGCGCTGTACAATAAGCACAGTATAGACAGGGTTACAATACATTGAACAACATTTGACAAACAGTACAGGAGGAGATGAGGGCCCTATTCCCGTAGGAACTCACAATCTGGGAGGGTTGGGGTTGGAAACAAGAGGAGAGGACTGTAAGGTGAGAGTGATTGATGGTTGTGTCAGTGAGTGGGGTGGTAGGCTTCCCTAAATAGGAATGTTTTAAGGGAGCGTTTGAAGGAAGAGAAGTTAGGGGAAAGTCTGACAGTACGAGGGAGAGCGTTCCAGAGAGTGGGGGCTGCGCGTGAGAAATCCTGCAGTCTATCATGGGAAGAGGTGATGCGGGGAGAAGCTAGGCGCAGGTCACTGTTTGACCTTAGGGAGCGGGCTGGGGTGTATTTGGTGATTAGTGAGGACAGGTAGTGGGGCGCTGAGTTAGTGAGGGTCTGTGTCTTGTCACTGCCACCCATCAGGGGGTCTCACAGACTTGCAGCAGATATCTGGGAATTGTAATCTGTGTCTTGTCACTGTTGCCAGCTATCAGGGGGTCTCACTGAGTTATACCAGAGTTCTGGAAATCTTTAATCTAGATAACACAGTTGGATCAGAGTTCTGCATATCTCCAATTTTTATAACAGAGTTGAATCAGAGTTCTGTATATCTTTAATCTATATATCACTCACCATGTCAGAAAGACCAGAAAGGACAGGCAGACGCTCCCAGACACAGATAAGAGGGCAAGCTCGTCATGGACGTGGTGCATCCTCTGCAGGGGCACGCTTGTCCTTTCTAACTGGTGCTGGCCGTCTTAAGCAGCAGCAACATACAGAGGATTTGGTGGATTGGCTATCCAGGCCATCCTCATCCTCCGAGTCCTCTGCCAGCCAGGCTTGTAGTGCTTTACAGTCCACCTCAGCTGCCAAAGCATCTAATGCAGCCTCCATGTCCACAGCTACTCCTGCCGCAGCCTCACCAACATACACGGAGGAGTCAGTTGAATTGTTTGACTACAATGACAGTGACATGCTGCTTGAGGATGCGCAGCAACTACAGTGCTCTGATTCAATCTCTGAGATTGAGGAAGGGAATATAATCAACCTAGAGGAAGGGGGTGCCAGTGACACACAAATAACTGGCACTCATGTTCCCCCAGCAGCTGCAGCATATTGCAAGGTTGGCTCCAGTGACGAGGAGATAGGGGGTGATGACGATGATGAGGTCACTGACTCCACCTGGGTGCCTGATCGAACAGAGGCGTCAAGTGAGGAGGAGGCACAACAAACACGAGGCACAACGTCCTCTATGAACAACCGTAGCCAGTCCAAGGCATCAGAAGCCACAGCTGCTCAGGTGCAGAGCGCTGTTGTCTCAAAGCACATGTACAGGAAGTCTGCTTCTGGGAGTTCTTTAAGAAATGTGCAGCAGACCGCACCGTTGCTATTTGTAATCTATGTCAGATGAGGATCAAGCGTGGGAAAGACATCCCACGCTTGGGTACCACGTGCTTGAAGCAACATATGACCACCTGCCACGCATCCCGTTGGCACAACACTTTGCATAGGTCCTCCTCCTTCTCATCTGTCTCTACTCTCACTATATGTCCTGCCATGTCATTGCCTACAACCTCCACTGACAGGGATGATTCTACAGTAATGGATGTACCAAGTCCTTTCTCAGAATGTGACAGCATCCCATCAGCTGAAGATTTACGCAGTCAGATTACGTTGCCCCAGCTGCTGTAGTGTAAGAAAAAATATAGTCCCAACCATCCCCAAGCACAGTGTCTAAATGCCAGCTTAGCAAAATTACTCGCATTACAGCTGCTGCCTTTCCAGCTGGTGGACTCTGCTTCCTTCCGTGAACTTGCTGAATGTGCTGTACCACAGTGGCAGGTTCCAAAACGCCATTTCTTTTCACGGAAGGTCATTCCAGCACTATACCAGGACGTGGAACACAATGTTATGGAGTCATTGGGAAAGGCAGTCAGCAGCAAGGTGCACATGACTTTAGACAAGTGGTCCAGCAAGCATGGACAGGGCAGTTACATTTCCTTCACGGCACACTGGGTAACTCTGATTGCAGCTGGGAGGGATCCAAGATGGGGCTCTGTGCTGGAGCTTGTTCATCCACCACGCCTCCAGAAAGCTGCTTCTATGAGGTCTGTCTGCTCCACCACCTCTTCCTCCTCCTGCTCCTTCTCTGGCAAAGTGGCAGTTCAGGCTAGGGTCAGACGAACGCATTTTCGCATTGTCTGTGAAAAAGTGCGTTCGAACGAATGGACACATTTTTTCACGGAGTACGCGATAGCGGTCATACGATGCGCATTTGCATCCGTGATTTTGTACGGATCATCAATAAAACACTTTGTGCATCTGGACGTTATGTTGGCCGGACATTAGCAGTGTCTGACATCTCCAATTCACGCACACACGCCTCTAGCGGACGCAGCGCACTCTGTACAACCGTACTAGAGGTTTTACGTTCTCGACAAAATGCGTTAGTTTTCCACTTGCGTTGCGCAGCCGGACTTTTGTGCGACCGTACTTTGTATATTGGCCGTCATTGCCTGGCACTTGCTGCTAGTGCGGCCGTGATTAAGTGCGCCTGCACGCGCGTTCGCACTGCCTCAATCTGACCCTAGCCTAAATCGACACATGGCAGGGGCTAAGCAATGGCTCAAGCAAAAAGATGCCATACTGTGCTTGAGCTGGTTTGTTTAGGGGACAGGAGCCACAATGGGCCAGAAATTTTGTCAGCTCTGCAGGGGCAGGTGCAGAGATGGTTAACACCACGCTAGCTTCAGCTGGAAATGGTCGTCTGTGATAATGGCAGCAACCTTCTCGCCGCCCTACGCCAGGGGAAGTTGACGCATGTACCATGCCTAGCACATGTCCTAAATCTGGTGGTGCGGCATTTCCTAACCAGGTACCCAGGGCTGGCAGAGCTTCTCAGCCAGGCCAGAAAAGTCGGCAGCCACTTCAGATAGTCATTCCCAGCAAGTGTTCGCCTGGCAGAAATTTAAAGAGAATTCCACCTTCCCCTAAACCGTCTGATCTGTGACATGCCCACCAGGTGGAACTCGACATTAGCAATGCTGCAGCATCTGCACAAGCAGCAGAGGGCCATCAATGAGTACCTGTGTGAGTATGGCACAAGGACAGGTTCAGGTCAACTTGTTTCCCCACCCCCCGCAGTGGCTGGTGATCAAGGATAGACATGTGCACAGCACAAAATTTCATTTTGAACTAATGGATTAGTCCTAAAATGCAATTTATTTAGTTGCTAAAGAAATTCGTTTTCAGTTCTTTAGTATGAAAACTAATTTCATTCATCTAAAAACCAGTGGATACAATTACTATTGTAGTGGCTCCTCAGAGGGCTGAGATCGCTGCTTGTTACAGTATCTCTCACTCTCAGCACAATGTGACAGGCAAAGCTGTTACAGTAACTGACTGCTGCTCATCACAGCGCTCAGAGTTTCAGTAAAACTTGTAAATAATATTATTATATGTAAGAGGTTAGAACAATATTATTTCCTTATTTTACTGAAACGCTGAGCGCTGTTACAATCGGTTGCTGTAACAGCTGAGCGTGATACATTGTACTGAGAGATAATATAACAAGCAGCCGATCTCAGCGCTCACAGCAACTGGATTTAACCCTTTCGCTGCTGAGGCTTTTCCCGCCCCTGTGCTGAGGTCATTTTTACCGGTTTTGCTCATCATGTTTAAACGTGTTTTGAAGGCTTATTTTAGTATATGACCCAGACATATTATATATCGTTCTTTCCGTCACACTCGGTAGATTCATAATATGTCATTATTATATGTATACGTTATGTCATGTCTGTATATTATAACAAAAAATGCAATAAAATATGTATTTTCAATCATTTACAATGTGTAAAGTGTTTTTTTTCACATTTTAACATGCGAGCAATTGCGGTTATATTTTGTATGGGGTGCGCTTGTTAAAAAAATTAGAGATGGGGTCTCGTTACATTTTTTTTTGGGAAAAAAAAAAACAAACGCACCGCATACAAAAATCGTTAGTGCAGCATCATTGTTCACATTATAATTGAAATGGGAACAATATTGCTGCATTAACAAAACAAAAAAAAGAAAAAAAAGTGTTTATTTTTTTTTATAATTTTTTTTTTTTATTTTTTATTTTTATTTTTTTTTTACAACATTTTTCACAGTAGTGTTTGGTATCGTTGGAACGGCCATGCTCTGGCCGATCCAACCATACCAAACATTAACCCCTAACTGCCACAGATGGGGAGATAGGGAGTTCATTGGAACTCCCTATCTCCACAGTTGGTGGCAGTTAGGGGTTAAGTCCAGGACTGGCGTCATCGTGCTACGCACGATGACGCCAGTCCTCAGGGGGAGTTCCCGGAGGCTTGGCCGACATCCAAGATGTCGGCCAGCTCCGGGAAAGGATCGCGAACCGGCGCTTTTCAGCGCCGATTCGCGATCCAGCTCCCCAGGGGTTAATGCCAGGCACCATTTGGAAGGGCAGGCTGTGCCCTTCCAAATGATGCCTGGGTTAACCCCCGCAGAGCCGCCGATCGGGAGGGAGAGAGGTCCGAAGGACCTCCCCCCCTCCCTTTCAGGCGCCTCCTCCGCACATGCGGGGGGGGGGGGGCGCCTGAATTAGGTGTCATCGCGCTGCCGCGATGACACCTAATACCGGCGGCTGCGGTTCCGGATGCGCGGCTGACATCGAGGATGTCAGCCCGCACCGGGGGGGCCAGCGATCGGCCGGAACCCGGCCGAACGCTGACCCCAATGGGAGGACGCGCTCAGCGCGTCCTCCGCATACCAGCGGGAATGCTGAGGACGCGCTGAGCGCGTCCTCAGCATCGAAGTGGTTAAAGGGCTTAAAAAAAAGGCTCCTCTCTGTATAATGTATAGAACATCCTCCTGCATTAATTAATACCCCTCTCTGTATAGAACATCCTACTGCATTGGCATGTGGAGGGTGCAGAACTTCGGAATGCAATGCTTATCCAGCACAGGAGAGGGAACTTTTACTTAAACTTTGTATCTCTGTGGGGGAGACACAAGAATATAAAAGCAGGGGAGAGGGGGAAAATATTAACGTAAATCGGTCTGAAAGCTCAGAGAAGATATGACTGGTGCAAATTGATTTTTATAATAAAATAAAGCACTTTAAACCTAGGGAAAACATTCAAATAAATCACACTGAAGGCTCATATTGACAGAGTAACTGAGAGCTGGATACTAACAGGGTTATTCAGAGAGCGTGAAAAGCTGGAGAATGAAAAATTCTAGGTCAAAATAGCCGATTTGGAAAGTGAGATGAAAGGGAGAATTTTTCTGGTTTGGCTATTTTGACCTAGAATTTTTCATTCTCCTGCTTTTCACGCTCTCTGAATAACCCTGTAAATGTATCTGACGTAAAAAAAAAAACTTTATAACAAGCAGCACTGGGAGAGGAGAGGGACTTTATATAAAACGTGTATTATAGATGAGGAAATGGGGATAGTGCTCCTGGATAATATAAAATGTATCAGACCTAAGCCCCTATTATGTAGAGCGGGAGGGGAGATAACACACGTTTTATAAAGTCCCTCTCTTCTCCCAGCGCTGCTTGTTATAAAGGGGTTTTTACTATCCAACCCTCCTCTGTCATTAGCTTTCAGTGTGATTTATTTGAATGTTTTCCTTCTCCAGCTGCTTTTATCATCTTGTCTGCCTCATAGACATGCAAGGGTTAAGTAAAGGTTTCCTCTCCTGTGCTGGCTGTCTGTGCTGCGAGTGAATATTCTGGAGCTCTATCACTGTCAGATTTTCGGGTAGGGGTCGGGAAGGATTACGCATACAAACCTTTTCTGTAGCTTTGCGATGTTGCGCTTCATTACTGGTCTCCTTCACTCATCAATGTAATATCACAAAAAGGACTGAAACTAAAATGTAGTGCATTTTATTTTAGTTTCTTTCGTTTTTTGTACTGAGCAGTTTCGGATGTCTTGAGTCATACTAAAACTAAATTATCCCAAAATTCGGACTAGAAACATAGAAACATAGAAAAATGTCGGCAGATAAGAACCTTTCGGCCCATCTAGTCGCCCAATTACATGGATACTTTACCTGGATTTATCTTTTGTTTAGGATAGCCTTATGCCTATCCCATGCTTGCTTAAATTCAATTACTGTTTTGGCCTCTACCACTTCTACTGGAAGGCTGTTCCATGTATCCACCACCCTCTCAGTAAAATAATGCTTCCTGATGTTACTTTTAAACCTTTGCCCCTCTAATCTAAGACTATGTCCTCTTGTTTTGCTACTTTGTTTCCGTTTAAATATACTCCCTTCCTCTACCTTGTGGATTCCCTTTAGTACTAAAACGAATGCACATGTCTAATCAAGGATGCATGCACTGTACTGTCACCATTTGAGGAGGCAACGAGAATGGTGAGCAGGGACAGTCCATGCATCAGTGACACAATTCCTTTAGTGTTCCTGCTGGAGCGCACTCTGCGGGGAATTATAGATGTGGCACTAGAGGCAGAGCAGCTGGAGGAAGAGGAGGCCTGCACTAACTCTGTCTTTATGCAGACAGCATTCCTACGGGTCCTCAGATCAGACAGGAAGAGGATGAGGAGGAATATTTAAGTAGTGGGGGCATTGAAGGTGGGGATTCCTCAAGGGAGGGTTTTGTGTGCCCAGAAACCCAAGGACTAGTACGTGGCTGGGAGGAGGAAGTGCATGATAGGGTCATCCTCATTGACCAGGAAGACTCGGAAGCTAATGCCACCTCCAACCTATGCTGCATGGGCTCCCTTATCCTGCAAAGCCTGCTAAAGGACCCCAGGATTCGTGCTATCAAGGAGAGGGATCATTACTGGTTGGCAAGCCTTCCTGATCCACAATACAAGGGTAAAGTTGTAGAGCTCATCCTGCCCGCACAGAGGGAGGACAGGATGAAACAACTTGAGGACGCTCTAAAGCGACTCTTGTGTAACACCTTTCCAGGCACTGGTAGGTTACCAAGTGTTGACACAGGTGCTTCTGAGGCTGCAGATGATCAGAGGAAGAGCGGTGAAGGCTGGGGCCGCCTGACTGGTACCTTTTTAAATTTTTTTAGTCCACAACACCCAGGGACGTCAAATGTAGGAACCCATTGCCAGCTTCTTCACCATATGGTGCAGGACTACCTAGGGGCAAGGGCAGACCTGGATACCTTTCCAGCAGATGATCCACTGGTTTACTGGGTGTTGAGATTGGATCACTGGCCAGAACTTAGCCAATATGCTATGCAGCTACTAGGTTGCCCTTCATCCAGCGTGCTTTCTGAAAGGACGTTCAGTGTCGCTGAAGGTTTTGTCACAGACAAAAGAGTGCGTCTGTCCGCCGACTCTGTAGCCCGGCTGGCATTTATAAAAATGAATCAGTCCTGGATCAGCAGCTATCAATCCCCTGATGCTGACGTAACTGAATAGATAGGGGATCTCTTCTGCATTCCCAAAACCTCCACCACTGCACTCTTCCACAATACCACAAAAGGGTTATGGTGTGAAGGCACTTCCTGCCACCAAAGGCACAATATTTGGGTGCATTGACGCCTGTACCAGATTCATATCATTTTAATATTGGACTGCAGAGTCCAACCCTGCACTCTTCCACAATACCACAGAGGGGTTACTTACGGTGTGAAGGCACTTGCTGCCACCAAAGGCACAATATTTGGGTGCACTGCCACTGACGCCTATACCAGATTCATATCATTTTAATATTGGACCGCAGGGTCCAACCCTGCACTGTTCCACAATACTACAGAGGGGTTACGGTGTGACGGCACTGTTGCCGACACTAAAGGCCCAATTTTAAAGCACCTATTGTTACTTTCATCCAAAGCCTGCATAACTTTCACCATAATTTAGCCAAAAAATTACTAAACCTGTTCTGGGTGTCCTAAATTGTCTCCTCTTTTCATACAGGCTGCCGCCCCAAGCAGTTGTTTATGAATAGATTAAAGGAAAAGCATTTACCGTCATTTGAAATGTCATTTTTTGTTTTTAAATGTTTCTATACATCCTACAAATCCACCACTTCACGGGCAGGTTATGGGGACCTACTAGGCAAGATATTTGAAGGACTTTTTCGTTTTTATTTTTAACCCTTATTTCATGGAAAACTCACTGTTCCTTTAAAAACTTTTTTTTAAACCTTTTTGTCCTTGTTTCCTGTCCCCCAGGGCACTACCCGGACCCCCATACTCCTTTTATGGCAAATATCTAGCATATATGCCCTCTTGGAGGGCACTCTAAAATTCGAACTTTCGAGTCCCATTAACTTGCATTGAGTTTGGTTCGTGTTTGAGTTCGAACTCGAACTTTTGAAATTGTTCGAGTTCGAATGCGAACCGAACACGGGGGTGTTCGGCTCATCACTACTCTCTACCAGCAATTTCACCCCCGGCCCCTTCCTATGCTCTCTGGGGAGTGTAATGTGGGCTGTCAACATATCAGAGAATGTTCCAGAATGTTCTTGGGGCTCCATCACATTTTTTTCACAATAATTTCTGTGGTTTCGATTTGTTCCAGTATCTGGAGATGCAAAAACGAGACGCTCCACCAACAGTCTACATGTTGTTTATACAGGTAGCATAACCCGCCTCAAAGGCGTCTCTCTCGCACTCCCCGCGTCACAGGCGTCTCTCTCGCACTACCCCCGTCACAGGCATCTATCTCGCACTCCCCGTGTCACAGGCATCTCTCTCGCACTCCCCGCGTCAAAGGCGTCTCTCTCGCACTCCCCGCGTCACAGGCTTCTCTCTCGCACTCCCCGCGTCACAGGCTTCTCTCTCGCACTCCCCGCGTCACAGGCTTCTCTCTCGCACTCCCCGCGTCAAAGGCGTCTCTCTCGCACTCCCCGCGTCAAAGGCGTCTCTCTCGCACCCCCGCGTCACAGGCGTCTCTCTCGCACTCCCCGCGTCACAGGCATCTCTCTCGCACTCCCCGCGTCAAAGGCGTCTCTCCTCGCACTCCCCGCGTCACAGGCGTCTCTCTCGCACTCCCCGCGTCACAGGCATCTCTCTCGCACTCCCCGCGTCAAAGGCGTCTCTCTCGCACTCCCCGCGTCACAGGCATCTCTCTCGCACTCCCCGCGTCAAAGGCGTCTCTCTCGCACTCCCCACGTCACAGACGTCTCTCTCGGACCCTCCGTGTCACAGGCGTCTCTCTCGCACACTCCCCGCGTCACAGGCGTCTCTCTCGCACTCCCCACGTCACAGACGTCTCTCTCGGACCCTCTGTGTCACAGGCGTCTCTCTCGCACACTCCCCACGTCACAGGCGTCTCTCTCGCACACTCCCCACGTCACAGGCGTCTCTCTCGGACCCTCCGTGTCACAGGCGTCTCTCTCGCACACTCCCCACGTCACAGGCGTCTCTCTGGGACTCTCCGTGTCACAGGCGTCTCTCTCGCACACTCCCCACGTCACAGGCGTCTCTCTCGGACTCTCCGTGTCACCGGTGTCTCTCTGGGACCCTCCGTGTCACAGGCGTCTCTCTCGGACCCTCCGTGTCACAGGCATCTCTCTCGCACTCCCCGCGTCACAGGCGTCTCTCTCGCACTCCCCGCGTCACAGGCGTCTCTCTCGCACTCCCCGCGTCACAGGCATCTCTCTCGCACTCCCCGCTTCACAGGCATCTCTCTCGCACTCCCCGCGTCACAGGCGTCTCTCTCGCACTCCCCGCGTCAAAGGCGTCTCTCTCGCACTCCCTGAATTCTTGGTGTCGTTGCAGATGTCTCTTTCTCTAGTGTTTGGGTCTTTCATACTTCCTGCAGATTTGCAGCTCATTGTTGATAATGAAGCCTAGATTTTGTCCGGGTTCAGGAGGGATTTGGACATTGGAGGAGGCGGCTTCAGGACACAGGATGTTCAGAGGCTTTTTACGTTGTGACTCTCTGTCCTCGTGGTGTCTGTGCACTGGGGTCGTGTAGACTCCACGGTGGCCTCAGGTGAGTCTTTCCTTCACGCATATTGTTGGGTTTTTACTTGGCTCCTGCCGGGCCCATCCCGGCGTGACTCAGTGCGGAGGATGCCAGCACAATGTTACCTGTACAATTTGCCTGTTCATTAGCAGGATTTACGAGTTCAGGACTCCGATCCTCTCTATGGCACGCACGCCATCTCCGACTCCGAGCCGCACACGTGCCAAGTCTTACACGGTGATGCATCGATGACATCAGAGGTCAGAGCAAGTAATATCTGAAGCTACTTTATCCATGTTAACGTTTCCTGTCATCGGGATTTGGGGGGTTCACTGTTTGTGGGTGCAGGACTGAAGACCAGCGCTTTGGGGTCAGTAACAGAGGGTTCAGAGGACAGGAGTTAGAAGCTGGGGGTTCAGAGTTTGGGGGTGCAGTGGCTGTTTGTTCATGCAATGTGGAATCTATAGGGATTAATCAGAGAGCGACGAACTGGCCCCGAGATGTCACCGAACAGTGAGTTTCCCCATACGGTGACATTGCGGGGCCATTCGGTTATTCAGAGAGCAGCCAGTTTGCCAAATTTTGGTGAATTGCCAGTGAAATACAGTCCTGTTCTGCGGCAGTGAAATACGGTGCCTGTTCAGCGGCAGTGAAATATGGTGCTGTTCGGCGGCAGTGAAATATGGTGCCTGTTTGGCGGCAGTGAAATACGGTGCCTGTTAGGAGGCAGTGAAATACGGTGCTGTTCGGCGGCAGTGAAATACGGTGCCTGTTTGGCGGCAGTGAAATACGGTGCTGTTCGGTGGCAGTGAAATACGGTGCTGTTCGGTGGCAGTGAAATACGGTGCTGTTCGGTGGCAGTGAAATACGGTGCCTGTTCGGCGGCAGTGAAATACGATGCCTGTTCAGCGGCAGTGAAATTTCAGCGGCAGTGAAATACGGTGTCTGTTCGGCGGCAGTGAAATACGGTGTCTGTTTGGCGGCAGTGAAATATGGTGCTGTTCAATGGCAGTGAAATACGAAGCCTGTTCGGCGGCAGTGAAATTTTGGCGGCTTATCAGATGGGATCTGAAAATTTCAGCATTTTTTCCCCCCAATACGGGAAAGTCGCCACCTAGTGTACGTGGCTCCAAATGACACATCAGGGCAGCTCGTCCAGTAAACACAGGATATTAGACAGTGACATACGGTGCAAGTCACCACACTTTGCAGAACTGAAACTGTTCCATAGACCATTGTGTCTTTTCACAAATTGCCAAATTGCACCAAAATTCCAGCAAAATGTCCTGATTTTCAGTGTTTCAGTTCCATGGGTTTAAATGGGAGAATCCCGTACGATACAATGTGTATAAATATTATTATTATTATTCTTATTTATAAAGCGCCAGCATATTCCGCAGCGCTGTACAATAAGCACAGTATAGACAGGGTTACAATACATTGAACAACATTTGACAAACAGTACAGGAGGAGATGAGGGCCCTATTCCCGTAGGAACTCACAATCTGGGAGGGTTGGGGTTGGAAACAGGAGGAGAGGACTGTAAGGTGAGAGTGATTGATGGTTGCGTCAGTGAGTTGGGTGGTCGGTTTCCCTAAATAGGAATGTTTTAAGGAGCGTTTGAAGGAAGAGAAGTTAGGGGAAAGTCTGACAGTACGAGGGAGAGCGTTCCAGAGAGAGGGGGCTGCGCGTGAGAAATCCTGCAGTCTATCATGGGAAGAGGTGATGCGGGGAGAAGCTAGGCGCAGGTCACTGTTTGACCTTAGGGAGCGGGCTGGGGTGTATTTGGTGATTAGTGAGGACAGGTAGTGGGGAGCTGAGTTAGTGAGGGTTTTGTAGGTAAGGATAAGGATTTTGAACTTAATTCTGCAGTGGATGGGGAGCCAGTGAAGGGACTCGCAGAGGGGAGCGGCAGAGACAGAGCGGCGGGTGAGGTGAATTAGCCTGGCGGAGGCGTTCAGGATGGATTGTAGGGGGAGAGGTGGGACAGAGGGAGGCCAGATAAGAGATTATTGCAATAGTCGAGTCGGGAGATTACCAGGGCGTGTATGAGTGTTTTGTGGTGACAGCGGTAAGAAATGGCCGAATTCTGGAAATATTACGCAGTTGGTATCGGCAGGAGGAGGAAAGAGACTTGATGTGGGGGATGAAGGAAAGAGCAGAGTGAAGTGTAACTCCACGGCAGCGAACTTGGTTTGATGGGGAGATGGTGATAACCTCCACCGTGATAGAGAAGTCAGGAGGGAGGGAGGAATAAGTAGGAGTTCAGTCTTCGACATGTTGATCTTTAGGTGGTGGGAGGCCATCCAGGAGGAGATGCCAGATAAACAGTCACTGACTTTTGAAAGGACAGGGGGAGAGAGATCAGGGGTAGAGAGATAGATCTGAGTGTCATCAGCGTAGAGGTGGTAATTAAAGCCAAAGCTGTTGATGATTTTGCCCAGGGAGGAGGTGTAGATGGAAAAGAGCATATCTTTTAAGAAAAAATTATGAATGTTTATTCATTTATTATTTGCAAAACTATTATTTTTCTATTTTTAAAAGACCTTTTTGAATTTCTTCTATTTATTATGGAATAACCTGTGTATATTACACCCATATATATAAGGGAATAGTCTCTCAGGGTTATTCAAAGCGAATCGAAAAGTCATTGCACGTTCGGTGACTTTTTGTTCTCTTCAATTTGGTGTGATTTGGTGATCCCATTTCGGCGACCCTGCGGTGTATTCAGCAAGCACCACAGGGCCATCGCAATGCAGGGAAAACCCGCTGAAAACTCACTGCAAAACCCGGCGAAGGCACACCGAAACCCGCAAAAATATCTAGATTAACCCCACCAAACATGCTGGAAAAACCCGAGCAGCTGCCAATCACAGCGCAGAGCAGCCGCCGGAAAAACCTGTCACCACAAACGAATGCAGTGGGAAAGAAACAGTACGCTTGAATGTTTGAAAAGTGAAACACTGTAAAGAAACTACAAAACGAAAATGTCTGAAATTTACATATAAAATCCAATGAATGAGAATAAAAAGGCTGTTACAGAAAAAAGAAAAAACGTTTTAAAAAAAAAGGAAAAATAATTCCCCAAAAAATCCTGAAAAATGCCTAAAAGGTCCTAAAAAATCTATAAATAAAGAGACTCTTTGCTGCAGAATATTATAATAAACCGTTTATTAGATATTAAATTAAGACGGGAATATTTTTAACATTGAAACCTATGGGATTCGCCTGAATAAACCTGACGAGTTAGACCACCGAACAGCAGGGCAATTCGGCAACTTTTCACTGCTGGTTTGTGTTCTCTGAATAGATGAAGCATTGCTTCTCTATGGGGATTCACTGCCCTCGAACAGGCACCGAACAGGCACCGTATGTTCAGGCAATTCGCCAGGATTTGGTGAACTGCCTGCTCTCTGGATAGCCGAATGGTCAGGAAAGGTAACCGAACGCTGATTTTCAGCGTTCCGTTACCTTTTGGCCCAATTCGGATGTCTTTGAATAACCCTGTGTGTATATTACACACACGCACACACGGAATAGTCTGCGTACATGTGTGTGTAATATACACAGGCTATTCCAGAATCACCCAATCACAGGGGCTTGTAGTGGTCTACTCCTAAGTGGGCTATTTTCAAGTGGAGTTAAAAACAGGAGTTCAAATAACAGGTATCAATTGTGATATATATTTGCTCTCTTGTTGTGGGTATGAGTGTTAGCAAGCTTGAAGGTTTGACCCAGTGCACATCCTGCTGCATGTCTGGAGGAATCCTTCCAGGGTCCATATCTCTGTAGCAAGTGTGAACGTGTAGCTCTTCTGGAAGCTCATATTGGAGACCTGGAGGGGCAAATCGTAACGCTGAGGCAGATTGACAATCTTGAAAGGAGCGTCTTCTCACGGAGCAAAGTATAGTTGAGGAATCTAGGGGTGTGGGAGGAGTGGAGTTAACCGGGGAGCAGTTGGTAGCTGGGTGTCAGTGACACGTGGTAGCAGGGGGGCAGGGAAGAGGAAAAGGTTGGCTAGTCCTGATCTTGCGCACACCAACAGATTTGCCCCTTTGAGTGAAGATGTTGGGTGCATCAGCTCAGGTGTAGCAGTACTGGAGGCTGCTCCCTCTAACAGCCGGGGATCAGCCCACCAAGTAAGGGAGGGATAAAGAGGGCAAGTAAGCCTAGACAGGTGTGGTGGTAGGGGACTCTATTATTAAGAGAGTAGACAGGGTAATCTGTCGCGCTGATCGCCTTAACCGGACAGTTTGCTGTCTGCCGGGTGCCCGTGTTAGGCATGTGGTTGACAGAGTTGATAGATTATTGGGAGGGGCTGGAGATGACCCAGCTGTCATGGTCCATATTGGTACCAATGACAAAGTAAGAGGAAGATGGAAGGACCTGAAAATGATTTCAGGGAATTAGGAAGTAAACTGAAGAAGAGGTCCTCCAAGGTAGTATTTTCTGAGATCCTACCTGTGCCACGTGCTACAGTGGAAAGGCAGCGGGAGATCAGGGAGGTCAATGCGTGGCTTAAAGCTTGGTGCAGGAAGGAGGGCTTTGGGTTTTTAGAGCACTGGGCTCATTTTGCACTGGGGTACAATCTGTATAGTGATAGATTGCACCTGAATGGAAGAGGGTCTGCTGTGCTGGGGGACAGGATGGTTAAAAGGTTGGAGGAGACTTTAAACTAGTGGAAGGGGGGAGGGATACAGTATCTTACAAAATGGAGACAGAGCAGATAGCGGAAGGGTTTCAGTTCAGACTAAGGGGGATGGAGCGGGGGGATGGGTAATGTCAGAACAGTGGAGGCATGTAATGTAAAGTCGCATTCAGCATGTGTGGGTAGAGACAACATTAAATGTATGCTTGCTAATGCAAGGAGCCTTAATAACAAGATGGGGGAACTAGAGGTAATAGCACCACTAAGCAATACCATTTATAGGAATAACAGAAACGTGGTGGGACGAAACGCATGACTGGGCTGTAAACTTAAACGGTTATACATTGTTTAGAAAGGGATAGGAAACATAAGAAAAGGGTGGTGGAGTGTGTATATGTAAATCAGGATTTAAAGCCTAATATTACACAACTGGAAAGCGATGAGGGAAATGTGGAATCCTTATGGGTAAATATTTGTTGGGAATAAACAGGGAAGTCAACTATTGGTGGCATATGCTATAAACCACCTAATATAGATAATGATGAGGAAGAACAACTGTTAGAGCAAATTAGGAAGGCTGCACATCATGGTAATACTTGAATTATTGGAGATTTTAATTACCCGGACATTAATTGGGATAGTGGGACTAGTAATTCAGCAAAGGGAATCCGGTTTCTGAATATTTTAAATGATACCTTCATGTCACAACTGGTAGAAACACCAACTAGAGAGGATAACTGTCTGGACCTGGTTATAAAAATAATGTGGATCTTTTCTCAAATATTAATGTAAAGGAACAGTTGGGAAACAGTGACCATAATATGGTGACTTTTGAAATAAACTCAAAAAAACACATTCATAAGGGGCAGCTAAAACATATAATTTTAAAAAGGCCAACTTTATTAAAATAAAGGAAGCTCTCAATGTCATTGACTGGCAGAAACTCTTTCATGGGAAAAACACTGAGGATAAGTGGAATATCTTTAAACTAACACTAGAAAAGTACACGTCACAATATATTCCACTGGTTAATAAATATAAAAGAAACAGACTGAAACCAATGTGGCTTAGTAGGAAGGTAACTAAGGAAATGAAAAATAAAAAGAAGGCATTTAAAGCTTTTAAATTTGATAAATCTGAGGCATCCTATAAAGCATATAGGGCAGCCAATAAAGCATGTAAAAATGCGATTAGATGGGCTAAACTAGAAAATGAAAAAGAAATAGCCAAAGAGAGCAAGACCAACCCTAAAAGATTCTTTAGGTACATAAATTCTAAAAAACCCAAGAGTGAAAATGTAGGTTCACTAAAATCTGAGTCAGGGTTATTGTTAACTGAAGATCAGGATAAGCAGAAATTTTAAATGATTATTTTTCTTCAGTATTTATCAAAGAGAAACCTATAACAGGAGACATGAAATTCATTAATAAAAACTTACTAATACAAAGTGACTGGTTGACTCAGGACAAGGTTTTACACAAATTAAACAATGTGAATGTGAATAAAGCCCCAGGGCCAGATGGAATTCACCCGCGAGTACTGAGAGAGCTATGTGTTGAAATATGTAAACCTCTTTCTTTTCTTTCAGGAATAGTACCAGAGGATTGGAGAAAAGCTGACGTGATCCCTATATTTAAGAAAGGTTTAAAATGTATGCCTGGGAATTATAGACCTGTGAGCTTAACATCTGTAGCTGGGAAAGTATTCGAGGGGTTACTAAGGGATAATATTCAGGAATTTATTGGGAGGTATAATGTTATTGGCAAAAACCAGCATGGTTTCATGAAACACAGATCATGTCAGACTAACCTAATTACGTTCTATGAGGAAGTAAGTAGAAGTATAGATCAGGGGGTCGCAGTGGATGTGATTTACTTAGATTTTGCCAAAGCTTTCGATACAGTTCCACACAAAAGGTTACTATTTAAATTAAGAAAAAATGGTCTAGATGAAAATACTTGTTCTTGGATAGAAAACTGGCTAAAAGATAGGGTACAGAGAGTGGTCATAAATGGTACATTTTCAAGATGGACACCAGTGGTAAGCGGTGTCCCTCAGGGGTCTGTTATAGGACCAATACTATTCAATTTATTTATAAATGACCTTGAGATAGGCATTGAAAGTCATGTATCAGTGTTTGCAGATGACACAAAGCTAGGAAAAGTAATACAATGTGAGCAGGAGTTACTTTTGCTGCAGAGGGATTTAGATAGATTGGGGGACTGGGCACTTAAATGGCAGATGGGATTTAATCTAGATAAATGCAAAGTTATGCACTTTGGAGTGAAGAACACACAAGCAATTTATACCCTAAATGGTACGGAGAGAAATCCAAGCAGGAGAAGGATTTGGGAATAATCATAGACTTCAAACTAAGTAACAATGTGCAATGTCAAACAGCAGCCGCCAAGGCCAGCAAGGACTGGCATGCATTAAAAGGGGAGTCACTCACGGGATGAAAACATAATTTGCCTCTGTATAAATCAATGTCAGGCCGCACCTTGAATATGCCGTGTGATTTGGGCACCGGTCTTAAAAAAAGATATTTATATCGCTAGAAAAAGTGCAGAGACGGGCAACTAAATTAATAAGGGGAATGAAGGGTGGAGTTAAGTTATGAGGAAAGACTAACAAGCTTAACCTGTTTAGTTTAGAGAAACGGCGCCTTAGAGGGTCTGATAACCTTATATAAATATATACGGGGCCATTATCAACCATTGTCTGATAACCTATTCATTAACAGGACTATACACAGGACAAGGGGTCATCCATTTAGACTGGAAGAAAGGAAATTTAGCTTAAAGCATACGAAGGGTATTTTACGGTGAGAACAATAAAGCTGTGGAATTCTCTGCCTGTTGAGGTGGTTGGGTCAGAGACTGTACAGACTTTTAAAAAACGACTGGATGACTTCCTGCAGACACAGAATATTAAGGGTTATAATATTTAATATGTGAGTAAAAGCTTCTTGATCCAAGGAGAAATCTGACGCCATTCTGGGGTCAAGAAGGATTTTTTTCCCAGTATGTTGCATATTGGCGAGCATTCAGACTGGGTTTTTTGCCTTCTTTTGGATCAACAGCAGTAGGTTATGTGGGAGAGGCTGAACCCGATGGACGCATGTCTTTTTTCAGCCTATGTAACTATGTAACTATGTAACCAGGCCAGCAAACTGCAAGACTTTTTTCTGAGCAACTTTAAGAATCCAGTTACTACATAAGAATTCCGTGGATCATTTCTTCAATCAACTTTTGTTTCTCCTACATATGTGACTTTTTCTTATCTAACTTTGTATGTCTGCTTGCTCACTGCTAGTAACCACTGACCCTAATGATCCTGCTATCCAGTGCAATTCCTCTCGTCTTCCTCAAACCCCCAATACCTCTAGATTGTAAGCTCCTATGAGCCGGGCCTCTACACCTCTTCTTTCCATCCTATGCCCGGTTATATGTATCTCGTTCACTTTGGTTATTGTAAAGCGCTGCGGAAACTGTTGGCGCCAAATAAATGACGATAATAATAATGATAATAATATATATGTAAAGGGAATAGCCTGTGTTTATAACACTCATATATAGCAGTAGCCTGTGTTTATAACACCCATATATAGCAGTAGCCTGTGTTTATAAACACCCATATATAGCAGTAGCCTGTGTTATTAAACACCCATATATAGCAGTAGCCTGTGTTTATAAACACCCATATATAGCAGTAGCCTGTGTTTATAAACACCCATATATAGCAGTAGCCTGTGTTTATAAACACCCATATATAGCAGTAGCCTGTGTTTATAAACACCCATATATAGCAGTAGCCTGTGTTTATAACACTCATATATAGCAGTAGCCTGTGTTTATAACACCCATATATAGCAGTAGCCTGTGTTTATAACACCCATATATAGCAGTAGCCTGTGTTTATAAACACCCATATATAGCAGTAGCCTGTGTTTATAAACACCCATATATAGCAGTAGCCTGTGTGTTTATAAACACCCATACATAGCAGTAGCTGTGTTTTATAACACTCATATATAGCAGTAGCCTGTGTTTATAACACCCATATATAGCAGTAGCCGTGTTTATAACACCCATATATAGCAGTAGCCTGTGTTTATTACACCCATATATATAGCAGTAGCCTGTGTTTATAACACCCATATATAGCAGTAGCCTGTGTTTATAACACCCTATTATAGCAGTAGCCTGTGTTATAACACCCATATATAGCAGTAGCCTGTGTTTATTACACCCATATATAGCAGTAGCCTGTGTTTATAACACTCATATATAGCAGTAGCCTGTGTTTATAACACCCATATATAGCAGTAGCCTGTGTTTATAACACCCATATATAGCAGTAGCCTGTGTTTATTACACCCATATATAGCAGTAGCCTGTGTTTATAACACCCATATATAGCAGTAGCCTGTGTTTATTACACCCATATATAGCAGTAGCCTGTGTTTATAACACTCATATATAGCAGTAGCCTGTGTTTATTACACCCATATATAGCAGTAGCCTGTGTTTATTACACCCATATATAGCAGTAGCCTGTGTTTATAACACTCATATATAGCAGTAGCCTGTGTTTATTACACCCATATATAGCAGTAGCCTGTGTTTATAACACTCATATATAGCAGTAGCCTGTGTTTATTACACCCATATATAGCAGTAGCCTGTGTTTATAACACTCATATATAGCAGTAGCCTGTGTTTATAACACCCATATATAGCAGTAGCCTGTGTTTATTACACCCATATATAGCAGTAGCCTGTGTTTATAACACCCATATATAGCAGTAGCCTGTGTTTATAACACTCATATATAGCAGTAGCCTGTGTTTATTACACCCATATATAGCAGTAGCCTGTGTTTATAACACTCATATATAGCAGTAGCCTGTGTTTATAACACTCATATATAGCAGTAGCCTGTGTTTATTACACCCATACATAGCAGTAGCCTGTGTTTATTACACCCATATATAGCAGTAGCCTGTGTTTATTACACCCATATATAGCAGTAGCCTGTGTATAGCGCGTTGTAGTTCTGTATAAGGCTTGGTAGGGGTTCTGTTTGAGGTTCTGTATAAAGCCAGGTTGTGGGGGGAGTTTCTGTTCCAGGTTCTGTATTAGTGTTGTAGTTTTGTATAAGACCTGAGTGCAGCCCCTCCCCCCCCTGTATTTTATCTCCATAACTGTCCAGGCAGGGTCTTCGCTCACACAGTAGGGGGTCCCTGCTGACACCTCTAATGATAATCCGCTCCTGGAAGCGTGAAATTGCTCCAGTTCCTAAAAAGTCTGACCCCCAGGAATCATCCTGCCCCCACCGTGCCCCCACCATGCCCCAGCCGGCCACCTGTGCCTGGTCTGCACTTGCTTCCTAAAGGAATGACAAAAATCTGTCCGGGAATCTGGGATCAGGTGCACAAAGTGCCCCCACCCCACACCTGGACAGACGGGGTCATCCAGCTGGCACTGTCCTGCGTCCTTGCCCCAAATGGGAGATGCAGAAGCAGCAGGTCATTGTCAGCACCTTTAGGACATAAACACACACGGGCCTCTATTACATTCTTCGCGCAATTTCGTTCACGCAGCGCAAATGTTTTTGCACGCAACATCCAGCGTTATCTTGCGAAAATTTAACGGTGGTATTACGATCCGAACGCATTTTCTCATCCGTCAAAAAATAACGTTTGTTAAAACGACACGCAAAATGAAGTATAATATGCGCGCAGTAACAAAGCGCACGTAAATCAGTGTGCGGACTGTTTTTTTCGGTGGATTCACATAATCAGAAGTAAGAACCTTAATTGACATCAATTTACCTTAATTATCTCACATTAAGTTTTTGCGCCTGTCAAAGTAAATCTGAGTATATATGCTGCAGCAATAATAAATGCACGCACAAATTCGCAATTTTATTGTTTGGGAATGTGTAGAATGTGTAACTATACTGTGCTGTATTTTATTGTTTGGGTATGTGTAGAATGTGTAACTATACTGTGCTGTATTTTATTGTTTGGGTATGTGTAGAATGTGTAACTGTACTGTGCTGTATTTTATTGTTTGGGTATGTGTAGAATGTGTAATTATACTGTGCTGTATTTTATTGTTTGGGTATGTGTAGAATGTGTAACTATACTGTGCTGCATTTTTGTTTGGGTATGTGTAGAATGTGTAACTATACTGTGCTGTATTTTATTGTTTGGGTATGTGTAAAATGTGTAACTGTACTGTGCTGTTTTATTGTTTGGGTATGTGTAGAATGCGTAACTGTACTGTGCTGTATTTTATTGTTTGGGTATGTGTAGAATGTGTAACTATACTTTCCTATTTTATTGTTTGGGTATGTGTAGAATGTGTAATTATACTGTGCTGTTTTTATATGTTTGGGTATGTGTAGAATGTGTAACTATACTTTCCTGTATTTTATTGTTTGGGTATGTGTAGAATGTGTAACTGTACTGTGCTGTATTTTATTGTTTGGGTATGTGTAGAATGTGTAATTATACTGTGCTGTATTTTATTGTTTGGGTATGTGTAGAATGTGTAACTATACTGTGCTGCATTTTATTGTTTGGGTATGTGTAGAATGTGTAACTATACTGTGCTGTATTTTATTGTTTGGGTATGTGTAAAATGTGTAACTGTACTGTGCTGTATTTTATTGTTTGGGTATGTGTAGAATGCGTAACTGTACTGTGCTGTATTTTATTGTTTGGGTATGTGTAGAATGTGTAACTATACTTTCCTGTATTTTATTGTTTGGGTATGTGTAGAATGTGTAATTATACTGTGCTGTATTTTATTGTTTGGGTATGTGTAGAATGTGTAACTATACTTTCCTGTATTTTATTGTTTGGGTATGTGTAGAATGTGTAACTGTACTGTGCTGTATTTTATTGTTTGGGTATGTGTAGAATGTGTAACTATACTTTCCTGTATTTTATTGTTTGGGTATGTGTAGAATGTGTAATTATACTGTGCTGTATTTTATTGTTTGGGTATGTGTAGAATGTGTAACTATACTTTCCTGTATTTTATTGTTTGGGAATGTGTAGAATGTGTAACTATACTGTGCTGTATTTTATTGTTTGGGTATGTGTAGAATGTGTAACTATACTGTGCTGTATTTTATTGTTTGGGTATGTGTAGAATGTGTAACTATACTTTGCTGTATTTTATTGTTTGGGTATGTGTAGAATGTGTAACTATACTGTGCTGTATTTTATTGTTTGGGTATGTGTAGAATGTGTAACTATAACTGTGCTGTATTTTATTGTTTGGTATGTGTAGAATTGTAACTGTACTGTGCTGTATTTTATTGTTTGGGTATGTGTAGAATGTGTAATTATACTGTGCTGTATTTTATTGTTTTTGTATGTGTAACTATACTTTGCTGTATTTTATTGTTTGAGTATTGTAGAATGTGTAACTGTACTGTGCTGTTTTTATTGTTTGGGTATGTTAGAATGTGTAATTATACTGTGCTGTATTTTATTGTTTGGGTATGTGTAGAATGTGTAATTATACTGTGCTGTATTTTATTGTTTGGGTATGTGTAGAATTTACTAACTAACTTTGCTGTATTTTATTGTTTGGGTATGTGTATAATGTGTAACTGTACTGTGCTGTATTTTATTGTTTGGGTATGTGTAGAATGTGTAACTATACTGTGCTGTATTTTATTGTTTGGGTATGTGTAGAATGTGTAATTGTACTGTGCTGTATTTTATTGTTTGGTATGTGTAGAATGTGTAACTGTACTGTGCTGTATTTATTTTGGGTATGTGTAGAATGTGTAACTGTACTGTGCTATTTTATTGTTTGGGTATGTGTAGAATGTGTAATTATACTGTGCTGTATTTTATTGTTTGGGTATGTGTAGAATGTGTAACTATACTTTCCTGTATTTTATTGTTTGGGAATGTGTAGAATGTGTAACTATACTGTGCTGTATTTTATTGTTTGGGTATGTGTAGAATGTGTAACTATACTTTGCTGTATTTTATTGTTTGGGTATGTGTAGAATGTGTAACTATACTGTGCTGTATTTTATTGTTTGGGTATGTGTAGAATGTATAACTGTACTGTGCTGTATTTTATTGTTTGGGTATGTGTAGAATGTGTAATTATACTGTGCTGTATTTTATTGTTTTTGTATGTGTAACTATACTTTGCTGTATTTTATTGTTTGAGTATGTGTAGAATGTGTAACTGTACTGTGCTGTATTTTATTGTTTGGGTATGTGTAGAATGTGTAATTATACTGTGCTGTATTTTATTGTTTGGGTATGTGTAGAATGTGTAATTATACTGTGCTGTATTTTATTGTTTGGGTATGTGTAGAATTTGTAACTATACTTTGCTGTATTTTATTGTTTGGGTATGTGTATAATGTGTAACTGTACTGTGCTGTATTTTATTGTTTGGGTATGTGTAGAATGTGTAACTATACTGTGCTGTATTTTATTGTTTGGGTATGTGTAGAATGTGTAATTGTACTGTGCTGTATTTTATTGTTTGGGTATGTGTAGAATGTGTAACTGTACTGTGCTGTATTTTATTGTTTGGGTATGTGTGTTTAGAATGTGTAACTGTACTGTGCTGTATTTTATTGTTTGGGTATGTGTAAATGTGTAACTGTACTGTGCTGTATTTTATTGTTTGGGTATTGTGTAGAATGTGTAACTATACTGTGCTGCATTTTATTGTTTGGTATGTGTAGAATGTGTAATTATACTGTGCTGTATTTTATTGTTTGGTATGTGTAGAATTTGTAACTATACTTGCTGTATTTTATTGTTTGGGTATGTGTTAGAATGTGTAACTATTACTGTGCTGTATTTTATTGTTTGGGTATGTGTAGAATGTGTGTAACTGTACTGTGCTGTATTTTATTGTTTGGGTATGTGTAGAATGTGTAACTGTACTGTGCTGTATTTTATTGTTTGGGTATGTGTAGAATGTGTAACTATACTGTGCTGCATTTTATTGTTTGGTATGTGTAGAATGTGTAATTATACTGTGCTGTATTTTATTGTTTGGGTATGTGTAGAATGTGTAACTATACTGTGCTGTATTTTATTGTTTGGGTATGTGTAGAATTTGTAACTATACTTTGCTGTATTTTATTGTTTGGGTATGTGTAGAATGTGTAACTATACTGTGCTGTATTTTATTGTTTGGGTATGTGTAGAATGTGTAACTCTACTGTGCTGTATTTTATTGTTTGGGTATGTGTAGAATGTGTAACTGTACTGTGCTGTATTTTATTGTTTGGGTATGTGTAGAATGTGTAACTATACAGAATCCCCTGCACCTTTAAGGAAGGGGGACATGACTGATGGCCTGGGCCGGATGGTCAGATAAGAAAATGTGGAGCCATTGGTCATATGTGTGCAACATTGTTTCTCTTACCTATATATGCATCTGTGGGGGTGTGTTCTGTCTCTTTGTTCCCTGCCAGCTTCAACTGTGCATCAAGGAGATTCTGTGAGAGAGAAGAAAAACGTGGTGATTAGTTTGGTGATTAGTTTGGTGATCTGTTCTGCTGTAATGGCTTCTACTTCGCTGGATGCTTTACTGGATCAGTTGAGAGAGCATGCTGCTGCTGCTCGTGGTGCAACTCTGCAGGATCTACTACAGGATGCATTGGTGCCAGCGCGTGAGCAGTCTCCTGAGGATGCGGGGGAGCCTCACCAATGGCGGAGAGAGCGGCCTTCCAGACCTCCGGTTCGGCTGAGTCCTAGTCCCCCCAGGCTTCGTGGAGCCCTGCAGCAAGATGGTGGCGTGGATGGGCCTGATGCTGATTCTCAGACGTCTGAGGGATCGATGGTCCAGGATACACCGCCGAGGGAGCTGCGGTCTGGCCTACGGAGGAGGGTGAGCATAGGGCGCGCTGTGGTGGTTCCACCTTTACTTACAGATGCGGCTGGTGGAGAGAGTCGGCGGGCTGATGGTGTGGACCCGGCTGCGAGTGAGCGGCGTGAGACCCCCCCTCCGTTCCGGTCAAGATGGTTGATGGCTGCAGCGCTCAAGGAGCCCTCGTGGAGCTGCGGCGCTTCCGGTGGCTGGAAGGAGAATGATGCGGAGGTCTGAGTCCGCCCCCAAGCCCCCTCCTGCTCGGTGCAGGGCTGTGATGTCACGATCGAAGCGACGGGCACGCCCACAAGATGGCGGCGCCCATGCTGGCGACGGAAATGCGGAAAAAGAGCCTTTTCAGCAGGTGCTGCATCTGCTTCTTCACCTGTGGTGGCTGTGGATCGACCGGCGCCAGGATCAGCTGCTTCTGGAGGTTGGTCGGTGGCTCGTGGGGCCCGTAATCAGCGCTCTCCTGCTGGGAGTGGCTTGGAGTCCAGGTCTGGGGATCTTCTGGATGCGAGGAGGTAGTCTGGTCGTGTGGTTCCAGGGCACCCATCGCCGGACCCGTTGGTTCCTGCTGTTCCGGTGGCTCCGGGGAGATCATCCCTTCTGGTAGCACGTGAGTCTGATCACGTTGGTGCGGTTACTGGCTCGCGGGGTCGTTCGGACACTGCTGCGTCAGGTAGGATGGAGGGACTAACAACGGGGTTCATGGAAACCCTGGTTGCGGCTCTCAGGCAGTGGCAGGATGGGGCATCGGCGGTGTCGCACGCGGCTGCGTCAGGATCCCCTGCTGGTGTTGCTTTTGCCGGGGGCGCGGCGCCGGTACTTGCTGTTGCGTCGGCTGCTTTAGGGGTCCCTGATACGGCTCCCTCGGTGAGTCTTCCTCTGGCCCCAGCTCCTGTTCCAGCCCCTGCTGTTCTTGGCGCAGCGTTACCGATTGCAGTGCATGCCCCGGCTTCTGCTGCGGCTGTGGTCTTGGCTCCTGCGGCTTTGAGTGGTCCTGCAACGCCGGTTAGTGGGGCTCCGGTGCCTGGTGCGGTTGGTGCGGAGGTTCGCTCTTATGGGGCGTGTGATTTGTCTCCGCTGGGCTTGACTGTCTCTGCAGAAGTGCGGGAGAAGATTTGGAAGGGGGAGTACGTGGACTTTCTCACTTTGATTTCTCCGGATAGGGAGACGGTTGATCGTCCATAGCGTATGGATCCTTTACCGGGAGACAAGGATAAAGAAAAAGTGAAGCCGTTGCCTCAGACGTTTGGCAATTGGCTTCAGGGTTTTTTTGGCTTATAGCGCGATTTTGTGCGAGCGATTTCTGGAGCGCGGCATGGCTTTATTTTCTTACTTGGATCTGATTTGGGGGGCTTACAAAATTTACGGGGGGCTTTGCTGGTTTAATTATGACCAACAGTTTCGTCAGAAGATGGCGGTGCGGCCCGGGCTCCGTTTTGATTTGCAGGACACCAATCTGTGGCTGCTGCTCATGACGCCGAACCGTCCAGTGGTGTCACCCTTTCCTGGATCCGTGGTGCCCAGAGCCCCAGGAGCTCCAGCGGGTACCGGAAAGGGGTGGTGCTGGCTCTTCAATGAGTCCCAGTGCCGTTGGTCCGCTAATTGCTGTTTCAAACATGAGTGTTCTTCCTGTGGGGGATCCCACCCGGCATTTCGATGCTTTAGAAAAGGACATGGCTCGGCCTTTAGGGCTTCAGGTCGGGGTAAGCCTGATAGAAGGTGGTTCGGGCTATGGTTCCTTGGCTAGACAGGGACCCCAATAGGCGATGCGCTGAGTTATTGTTCGATGGTTTTCGTGACGGTTTTGTTATTGCGCATGTGAAGTCGGATTTTCCGCAATTTTCTAAAAATTTAATTTCTGCGCGTCAGCGAGGCGAGGTGGTGGCGGACAAGTTGGCTAAGGAGGTTCGGTTGGGTCGGATGGTGGGTCCTTTTGCGGAGCTCCCCTTTTCTAATCTTCGGGTGTCTCCGTTGGGCATTGTGCCCAAGAGGGAGGAGGGTAAGTTCCCGCATGATCCACCATCTTTCCTACCCGGCCGGTCTTTCTGTTAATGACGGTATTGGGAAAGAGGGATGTTGCGTGCGATATTCTTCTTTTGACGAGGCATTGCAGATTGTGCGGGAGGCTGGTCCTGGTTGTTTGCTGGCAAAAGCAGACATTGAGTCAGCGTTTCGTTTGCTGCCAATTCGACCGGACAGCTATCATTTGCTGGGGTGTTCATTTCGTGGGGGTTTTTACTACGACCGTTGTCTTCCAATGGGCTGCTCGATCTCTTGTTATTATTTTGAGTTGTTTTCTACCTTTTTGCACTGGGTGGTGTGTCGGCGCGCTGGATGGAATTCAGTGGTCCATTATTTGGATGATTTCCTGTTTGTGGGACCGGCGGATTCAGGCGACTGCGCCGCGCTGCTGCAGATTTTCCGTGAGGTTGCCGGAGAGTTTGGTGTGCCGTTGGCGGAGGAGAAGACGGAGGGCTCGGTTCAATCTCTTGCATTTTGGGCATTGAGATCGATACCGTCCTCCGTGTTTTCCGTTTGCTGGTCGACAAAATCCAGACCTTGTTGCGGTTGGTGGGGAGGGCGCAAGGGGTTGCGAAGATGCGGCTTTCTGAAATTCAGTCGTTATTGGGTCACCTGGCATTTGCGTGCCGGGTGATGCCAATGGGCCGGGCTTTTTGTCGCAGGTTGTCTCTGGCTACCGCCGGGGTACGTGCACCCCACCACTTTGTTCGCATCTCTAGTGCTTTGAAGGCGGACCTGGTGGTGTGGCAATCCTTCTTGCTGCAGTACAATGGGCTGACGTATTGGCAGGAGGCGGACGTGGACAATCAGTCCCTCGAGCTTTTTGCTGATGCGTCTGGGGTGCATGGCTTTGGAGTGTACTTCCAGGGTGCTTGGTGTGCCGAAGCGTGGCCCCCGCATTGGGTTGCGTCAGAATTGGTGAGGAATCTCACGTTTTTGGAACTTTTTCCATTGATTTTGGCCCTGGAGCTGTGGGGGGAGCGTCTGGCCAATAGGCGGGTGGTGTTCTGGACGGACAACCTGGGCGTGGTGCAGGTGGTAAATCGTTCGTCGTCCGGTTCCCCTCCCGTCTTGGCTCTTTTGCGACACCTGGTACTGCGCTGTCTAGAGCGAAATGTATGGCTGCGGGCTCGGCATGTGCCGGGTGTCCGGAACGTGATTGCTGACGCTCTCTCCCGGTTCCAGTGGGACCGTTTTTGGCAGGTGGCTCCGGGGGCAGCGAGGGCTGCGACGCCCTTTCCTCTGTGGTTCTGGACCCTCGCTTCGCCGGGCTGAGAATGTTGCTGGAGGACTCTCTGTCGGGAGCATCGTGGACTGCCTACTCTCAGGTCTGGCGGAGGTGGGGGTTGGTGGCACAGGGGGAACGGGGTTGGCAGACGGCGGCGGATCGGAGGTGGGCCACCTTGATTTATTTCAATACCCTCTGGGAGCAAGGGGGCTCTGGTTCGGGTGCGGCCAGAGTACTGACTGCCCTTTCATTTTTGTGCAAGGCGCTGGGGTGGGAAGATGTTGGTCGAGATTTCCTGCTTCGCAGAATTGTTTCGGGTTGGAGACGGACGGCGATGCCTGATGTTCGGCGCCCGGTTTCTGGCTCCATGTTTTTGGATTTGTTGGAGGTTTTGAGTGGGGTCTGTCGCGATCTTTTTGAAGAGCGATTATTTCGGGTGGCGTTTGCCTTCGCTTTTTATGGTGCTTTGAGGGTGGGTGAGCTGGTTGCTCCTAACTCTCGGACCCATTCTGCCTTGCGCTTTGCACATGTCTCGGTGGCTGCCGCTCAGGTGCGGGTTTTGATTGCCAGGTCCAAGACGGATCAGTTGGGTAGGGGTGTGCTGATTACGTTGGGTGCTGTTGGGGGGATCGGGTGTCCTTTGAGCCTCACGCGGGAGTATTTGGCGGTTCGTCCAGTTTTGGCGGACTCCTTTTTGATTCACCTTAATGGGGTTTCTCTGACCCGATATCAATTTTCGGCTGTTTTCAAGCGATGCTTACAGGTGTTGGGTTACGACCCTGGATTGTTTGCCTCCCATTCTTTTCGGATTGGCGCGGCGACGGTGGCTGCGAGCGCGGGCGCGTCGGACGGGATGATTCGTCGGTTGGGCAGGTGGCGATCGGATCGATTTCGATCGTATGTTCGTCCTAACTTTTTATAATTTCAGGTACTTCCCCGCGGTTGGTCTGGATATTGGGTCATTCCTTCGTGCATTGGGCGGCCGTGCGGGCTGAACAACGGCCGCATGGCAGGAACCTTGGCTTTTCAACGGAAGTGGTGGAGATTTGCTGGTTGGGTATCCGGGGTTTGCGTTGGGCTCGGGTGTCGAAGGAATGGGATACTTTGGCAGGGAATGTTCCCAGGGAGGTTATTTTAGTTGTTCATGCGGGGGGGGGGAATGATTTGGGGAAGGTTAGTTCGGTGGACCTGATTCGGGCTATGAAGCTGGATCTGGCCCGCTGTTTTGCTAAAATTGGGGGATTGTCGCTGGTGTGGTCCGACATTATTTCTCGACCTCGTTGGGAGGAGATGGCGGCACCACGGGCCATTGACAGGGCCAGGAAGAGGGTTAACAGGGAGGTTTCTAAATTTGTTCGGCAGTTAGGGGGGGTTTCAGTCCGTCACACGGAGTTGGAAGGCGACAATCGGAATGTGATTCGCGGTGATGGGGTCCATTTGACGGACATTGGTTTGGATATATTTTTAACTGGTTTGATGTCGGGGATTGAGGAGGCACTGTCTGCGGTGGGGCGCAGGGGCAGCCATTAGGAGACCATGGTGCCCCTTGCGTTGGCGTGGTTCCTGGACATCGGTGCTTTAAAATGGTTAAGCCGCCTTCGGGTGAGGCATTTAACGAGACGAGCCCCGCTTGATCTCGGTCAGGCGGGGTGACGAGCTCCTGGTTTTGGATCGGTAACTGCCTATTACAGGAGTAATATAACGGAGGAAAAGCACTGCTGGATTACATGGTGTAAATATTTAATAAAGCTGTGGCCCTTTCCAGTTAAGAAGGTGTTGTGTCTTCTTTATATTTAAGGGGTATGGGTCAAGGAGGTCCCAGGTTTAATCAGTCATGTGCTGTATTTTAATTTTCGTGCTTGTGTTTTTCGTTTCGGCCAGAAGGTTCAGATTTGCCGGTACCACCAGCTTTTCAAAGACGTTAAAATTATACGCGCAAACATTGTTCGAAAAAAGATGCACATCGATTGTTATACCATCCACGTACCAGCGCACGAACGAATTTGTGCTCACAATGTTAAGTATGGGATGCGCGCACGAAAGTTCGTTCGCGCAGGGTCACTTAAATGTTAACGCGCATCGTTTGCGTGAACGTTGTAATACGACGTTCAGCGCAAAGGGTTTTGCCCCTCACACAAATGCGCATTTGCGCACGCAAAACACAAGGCTTCGAAGAATGTAATAGGGGCCACTGTGTTTAGTAGACATGTGCACAGCACAAAATTTCGTTTTGAACTAATGGATTAGTACTAAAATGCAATTTATTTAGTTGCTAAAGAAATTCGTTTTCAGTTCTTTAGTATGAAAACTAATTTCATTCATCCGAAAACCAGTGGATACAATTACTATTGTAGTGGCTCCTCAGAGGGCTGAGATCGCTGCTTGTTACAGTATCTCTCACTCTCAGCACAATGTGTCAGGCAAAGCTGTTACAGTAACTGACTGCTGCTCATCACAGTGCTCAGAGTTTCAGTAAAACTAGTAAATAATATTTTTATATATAAGAGGTTAGAACAATATTATTTTCTTGTTTTACTGAAACTCTGAGCGCTGTTACAGTCAGTTACTGTAACAGCTGAGACAAAGAGATAAACAACACCATACGGCGCATAAATTAGTATAGCAATAGTGAACAGTTGATTAATAGACAACTGGTTAATATTGAATAAAATGTAAAGTTATGAATGAATAAAAGTGTCCTTTAAAATGCCAAATAGAAAAAGAGTAAAAATGTGCAAAAAATACGAATATGAAAATGAGTCAATTAGTGCAAATGAGTGTTCAAAAGTGCAGCAATTCAATACTCAAAGGAGTGTTGTTGATTGAAGACAAGTGTATCAATCTTCTCTGTGGTATGAGTATCAGATCTTCTCTTTAAAGGTGTCCCTCAGAAAGGAATAAAACATAAAGGCAATAATAGTGCAGATGGTCGTACTGAAATGGAGCAATTCAATAGAATCGATGTATGTACCACTCACATTTACTGGAGCCTAAGGGAAATCCAGGCTCAAGGAAGATAGCTTGCGGCCAGATATAGGGTGGCACGTCCCTCCTTTCGTCTATGGTGGTTACTAGATAAAGCAGAGAGAATCGGGAGACGGCACTCCCATGGCGTAACTCTGTGCGTATATGTGGAAAATTAAAATAAAATTGGTCACACTCACCGATTATAGAGCCTCTCAATACCAGGCTCAAGGGATACCGCCTTGGGCTCTGTTAAGGTGGAGGCCCAAACCCCTTTGGTGTAGCAGCAGTTGGTCCAGATGTCCAAAAAAGTAGGGAGATGGAGAAAAAGTGGCGAATGCAAGATATAAAATAATAAATTTATTGGAAATGATAAAATCCTGGACAAGTTATACCGAGACGCGTTTCGGCTGAAAAGCCTTCCTCAGTCGGTGTATTTAGTGTCCATTTCAGTACGACCATCTGCACTATTATTGCCTTTATGTTTTATTCCTTTCTGAGGGACACCTTTAAAGAGAAGATCTGGTATACATACCACAGAGAAGATTGACACACTTGTCTTCAATCAACAACACTCTTTTGAGTATTGAATTGCTGCACTTTTGAACACTCATTTGCACTAATTGACTCATCTCCATACCCATATTTTTTGCACATTTTTACTCTTTTTCTATTTGGCATTTTAAAGGACACTTTTATTCATTCATAACTTTACATTTTATTCAATATTAACCAGTTGTCTATTAATCAACTGTTCACTATTGCTATACTAATTTATGCGCCGTATGGTGTTGTTTATCTCTTTGTCTTAGTCTTGACACATATTTTGGTTGTTTTTTATGTGTTTTTTACCATACTTTAGGCTGCACTTAACTATTTATTAGTAATCCACATAGCACTTTAATCAATTCATTAAACCAACAAGCGCCCACACTGTATAGTGTATATTCGTATACACATTTTCTAATCAACTGTAACAGCTGAGCCTGATACATTGTACTGAGAGATAATGTAACAAGCAGCCGATCTCCGCGCTCACAGCCACTGGATTTGAAGGGCTAAAAAAAAAAAAGGCTCCTCTCTGTATAATGTTTAGAACATCCTCCTGCATTAATTAATACCCCTCTCTGTATAATGTATACAACATCCACCTGCATTAATTAATACCCCTCTCTGTATAATGTATACAACATCCACCTGCATTAATTAATACCCCTCTCTGTATAATGTATACAACATCCACCTGCATTAATTAATACCCCTCTCTGTATAATATATAGAACATCCTCCTGAATTAATGTCCCTCTCTGTATAGAACATCTTCCTGCATTGGCATGTGGAGGGTGCAGAACTTCGGATGTTGCGATGTTGCGCTCTTCATTGCTGGTCTCCTTCACTCATCAATATAATATCACAAAGAGGACTGAAACTAAAATGTAGTGCATTTTATTTTAGTTTCTTTCGTTTTTTGTACTGAGCAGTTTCGTATCTCTTGACTCATACTAAAACTAAATTATCCCAAAATTCGGACTAAATCGCTTTAGTACTAAAACGAATGCACATGTCTAGTGTTTAGGACACGATGCATTGTGCGATTTTGTGTTATGCTGGGTTGTGTGACATTGTGTTGTTCGTGATGAGTAACGCCATGATACACATTGTATTCCGTTACATCCATTGTACAGCGCTACGGAACTTGTTAGATCTTTATAAAAACTTGTGACTGTAACATCTTGCTATTGTGTTACATTGTTCTGTTCTACTTACAAGCTATCTGCATGTAATGTACACACTGTGTGCACCTTCCACTACGGCTGCACGAACGGGGAGAAACACGGGACACAGGATGACTCCCATTAACACGAAGCAAGGCCCAAGAAGGCTCCTGTGAATATAATAACCGGGGGAAACAAGTGGACACAGGACGGCTCCCATGAACATGGAACAAGGCCCAAGAAGACTCCTGTGAAAATAAGGATGGGGGAAACACGCGGACACAGGACGGCTCCCATGAACAAGGAGCAAGGCCCAAGAAAGCTCCTGTGAATATAATAACGGGGGGAAACACGTGGACACAGGACGACTCCCATGAACACGGAGCAAGGCCCAAGAAAGCTCATGTGAATAGAAGGATGAGGAAACACGTGCACACATGACGGCTCCCATGAACACGGAGCAAGGCCCAAGAAGGCTCCTGTGAATATAAGGATGGGGGGAAACACGTGGACACAGGACGGCTCCCATGAACACGAAGCAAGACCCAAGAAGGCTCCTGTGAATATAAGGATTGGGGAAACACGCGGACACAGGACGGCTCCCATGAACAAGGAGCAAGGCCCAAGAAGGCTCCTGTGAATATAAGGATGGGGGGGAAACACGTGGACACAGGATGGCTCCCATGAACACGAAGCAAGACCCAAGAAGGCTCCTGTGAAAATAAGGAGGGGGGAAACACGCGGACACAGGACGGCTCCCATGAACACGAAGCAAGGCCCAAGAAAGCTCCTGTGAATATAATAACGGGGGGAAACACGTGGACACAGGACAACTCCCATGAACAAGGAGCAAGGCCCAAGAAAGCTCCTGTGAATATAATAACGGGGGGAAACACGTGGACACAGGACGACTCCCATGAACACGGAGCAAGGCCCAAGAAAGCTCCTGTGAATAGAAGGATGAGGAAACACGTGGACACATGACGGCTCCCATGAACACGGAGCAAGGCCCAAGAAGGCTCCTGTGAATATAAGGATGGGGGAAACACGTGGACACAGGATGGCTCCCATGAACACGAAGCAAGACCCAAGAAAGCTCCTGTGAATATAATAACGGGGGGAAACAAGTGGACACAGGACGGCTCCCATGAACACGCAGCAAGACCCAAGAAGGATCCTGTGAAAATAAGGATGGGGAAACACGCGGACACAGGACGGCTCCCATGAACACGAAGCAAGGCCCAAGAAGGCTCCTGTAAATATAATAACGGGGGGAAACACGTGGACACAGGATGGCTCCCATGAACACGAAGCAAGGCCCAAGAAGGCTCCTGTGAATATAATAACGGGGGGAAACACGTGGACACAGGACGGCTCCCATGAACACGAAACAAGACCCAAGAAGGCTCCTGTGAATATAATAACGGGGGGAAACACGTGGACACAGGACGACTCCCATGAACACGAAACAAGACCCAAGAAGGCTCCTGTGAATATAATAACGGGGGGAAACACGTGGACACAGGACGGCTCCCATGAACACGAAACAAGACCCAAGAAGGCTCCTGTGAATATAATAACGGGGGGAAACACGTGGACACAGGACGGCTCCCATGAACACGAAACAAGACCCAAGAAGGCTCCTGTGAATATAATAACGGGGGAAACACGTGGACACAGGACGGCTCCCATGAACACGAAACAAGACCCAAGAAGGCTCCTGTGAATATAATAACGGGGGGAAACACGTGGACACAGGACGGCTCCCATGAACACGAAGCAAGGCCCAAGAAGGCTCCTGTGAATATAATAACGGGGGGAAACACGTGGACACAGGACGGCTCCCATGAACACGGAGCAAGGCCCAAGAAGGCTCCTGTGAATATAAGGATGAGGAAACACGTGGACACAGGACGGCTCCCATGAACACGGAGCAAGGCCCAAGAAGGCTCCTGTGAATATAAGGATGGGGGAAACACGTGGACACAGGACGGCTCCCATGAACAAGGAGCAAGGCCCAAGAAGGCTCCTGTGAATATAAGGATTGGGGAACACGTGGACACAGGACGGCTCCCATGAACAAGGAGCAAGGCCCAAGAAGGCTCCTGTGAATATAAGGATTGGGGAAACACGTGGACACAGGACGGCTCCCATGAACAAGGAGCAAGGCCCAAGAAGGCTCCTGTGAATATAAGGATAAGGAAACATGTGGACACAGGACTGCTCCCATGAACACGAAGCAAGGCCAAGAAAGCTCCTGTGAATATAATAACGGGGGAAACACGTGGACCAGGAGAAAGAAGGGTAAGGGGGGACGGCTCCCATGAACAAGGAGCAAGGCCCAAGAAAGCTCCTGTGAATATAATAACGGGGGAAAAAAGTGGACACAGGACGGCTCCCATGAATACGAAGCAAGACCCAAGAAGGCTCCTTTGAATATAATAACGGGGGGAAACACGTGGACACAGGACGGCTCCCATGAACAAGGAGCAAGGCCCAAGAAGGCTCCTGTGAAAATAAGGATGGGGAAACACGCGGACACAGGACGGCTCCCATGAACACGAACCAAGGCCCAAGAAGGCTCCTGTGAATATAAGGATGAGGAAACACGCAGACACAGGACAGCTCCCATGAACACGGAGCAAGGCCCAAGAAGGCTCCATGTATGGGGGGGGAAACATGCGGACATAGGACGACTCCCATGAACTCGGAGCAAGGCCCAAGAAGGCTCCTGTGAATATAAGGATGAGGAAACACATGGACACAGGACCGCTCCCATGAACACGAAGCAAGGCCCAAGAAAGCTCCTTTGAATATAATAACGGGGGAAACACGTGAACACAGGACGGCTCCCATGAACACGGAGCAAGGCCCAAGAAAGCTCCTGTGAATAGAAGGATGAGGAAACACGTGGACGCAGGATGGCTCCCATGAACACGGAGCAAGGCCCAAGAAGGCTCCTGTGAAAATAAGGATGGGGGAAACACGCAGACACAGGACGGCTCCCATGAACACGAAGCAAGGCCCAAGAAAGCTCCTGTGAATATAATAACGGGGGGAAACACGTGGACACAGGACGACTCCCATGAACACGGAGCAAGGCCCAAGAAGGCTCCATGTACGGGGGATAGGCCTTATGCCTATCCCATGCCTGCTTAAATTCAATTACTGTTTTGGCCTCTACCACTTCAACTGGAAGGCTGTTCCATGTATCCACCACCCTCTCAGTAAAATAATGCTTCCTGATGTTACTTTTAAACCTTTGCAAGAGCAACACGGAGCAAGACTCATGAAGGCTCCTGTGAATATAATAACCGGGGGAAACACACAGACATAGGACGGCTCCCATGAACACGGAGCAAGGCCCAAGAAGGCTCCTTGAACGGGGGGGGAAACACGAGGACACATGATAGCTCCCATGAACATGAAGCAAGGCCCAAGAAGGCTCCTGTAACTATAAGGATGGGGGAAACACACGGGGCAGAAATGAATAGTGGAAGATTCAGAAAGGCTCCCATGAACAGAGCACGACTCAGCACAGCTCCCAATACTGACGGTACATGGAGGAGGCTCCATGAATGCTGGAAGGTTGGAGAGGATGAATAGCCTTTCCCCCATGTGGAGTTTTAGAACATACCGATTGGACAACCAATTAGGAGTTATAGAATATAAGGAGGTAGCTGTATGATCATTTCCGCTGAGGAAGCCACAGGGTACACATGCTCAGGTGAAACGCGTTGGGTTATTGTACATTGTTTTTATTTGTTTTATTTGTATCGACTTAATTTGACCTGTTTTAGAATAAATAGCTCATATTTTACCCACTATTGTGGTATTTGTTCATATATCTATGAGCTTGGATTATTAGCTTTTTCGTGAGTTGTGCCTTAATTGATCAACCCCCGGGTGAATAAAAGCAGCCTAAATCGGCTCAGGAACACACTATCGAATGAGGCCAGTGGGGGGGGAGGGCCATATGAATTTCACCCACGGGTGAACACAGGGGCATACCTAGGAGGAGCGGGGTGGCCTGCACTGGGTGGCACCACCCCCTAGGGTGACACTAAAAAAAATTTTTAGGCACTAGTACTGCGCTACTGTATATGGTGAGAATTGCCGCACACCAGTCCCGGTGGCTCTGCGTCATCACGCACCGCCCTGCCCCTGATCACTCACAGCTGCGCCGGGTGCCGCCGGAGCTCCTGGCATTCGGCCAGCTGGCGGCACCATGCGCCCGGGGTCCCCCCGATTGCCATTCGCCACCCGGGGCCCTGGATGTCACAATATTACAATCCAAACGCAAACGGGTTAAGTAACCAAATTTGTAAGAAGAATAATTAATGCAGCATATGAATCCTCACACTGCCGGGCAGCACCTTAATGCCAGGTTCACACCTAAGTGTTTTACAGCGCGTTCCTGCATGCTGTAAAACGCATAAACAGGGAAATCCCATTATTTGCTATGGGACCCGTTCCTACCTGGGTGTTTTACAGCACGCAGGAACGCGCTGTAAAATGTCCTACGCCCAAAGAAGTACAGGAGCTTCTTTGGGGCGTATTGCAGCGCGTTCACTCTGCAGTCTATGGCCGAGAACGCGCTGCAATGCGCGTTTGCATGTTTTTTATGTTTGCGCGATACACGCGTTAAAAACCGCACGTATTGCGCGCGTAAAAAAAACGCAGGTGTGAACCCAGCCTTACAGTATAAATAATGCAGCATGTGATTCGGCACACTGCCGGGCGGCACCTCTACAGTTTGTGGATCCAGGAATCAGGTGAGTATTAGGAAGAAAAAAAAAGTTTTATTTTATGTTGCTGAGGACATTTAAAAATGTCCTCAGATTTTTTTTTTTTTTTAAATGTGTCACTTTACCTTAGCCTGGTGGTCAGTGGGGGCTCCCTGGATCCTGGTTGGGCAGAAGGGGGGTCTGCCGTGGCTCCCTCCCTGGAGTCCCTGCGCCACCTCTCTGCCACATGCACCCGGCTGGCCAGCCCGCACAGTCACAGCTCTGTCATCCTGCAGCTGCATGCTCCTCAAGTCAAGGGGTCCTTGGGAGGGAGGCTCCGGCGGGCTGCCCTCTACAGTGCCTGATTAGAGGGCCTCGTCTGCCTGATGTTTTAGCAACAAGAATGTTTTATCCCATAGGCTTCAATGTTAAAAATATTCTCGTTTTAATTCAATATCTAATAAACCGTTGCTTATAATATTCTGCAGTAAAGAGTCTCTTTATTCATAGATTTCTTTAGGATTGTCTAAGCATTTTTAAAAAAAAAAAAAAATCTATATCTAAACAAGGACAGGGAAGAGGGAGTCTTAAAAAACTGGAAAAGTAAAGAAAAAATACCATAGCAGCATCTTATACCTGCAAAACACACACCCATTCTCTGCTCAGCAACTCCAATCCACAAAACCAGCCACCCAGCACACACACACACAACTCCCATCACACAAAACCAGCCACACACACAACTCCCATCACACAAAACCAGCCACCCATAGAAGTCCATCACATAAAACCAACCCACAACCCCACCACACAACACCAGCCATCAACACACAACCCAGCCACCAACACACAACTCCTATCACGCAAAACAAGCCACCCCAACACACACACAACTCCCATCAACAAACCAGACACGTGTACTTTTATAGCAGGAGGATGGATATGTTGTGAGTTTGCAAAATCACTTAAAAATAACAATTATTAAAAAAAAAAATCTACACTCGTCTCTTATTGCACAGCACAGAGGACACATGATCCACCATCGGCAGAATCATAATATATCATTATTATATGTATACGTCACGTCCTGCCAGAATGCTGGAACTAAAAATATTTTTGAAAACATTAAAAAAGTGTGTGTGATTTTTCAATTTTATTTTTACATTTTAAAGTGGGGGGGGGGGGCAAATATAGGATCCGCCCCGGGTGCCAAATGTTCTAGGTACGCCCCTGGGTGAACACACTATGGAATGAGGCCGGGGGGAGGGCCATATGAATTCCTCCCACGGGTGAACACTAGAGCCGAGTAGGCTCTGTAAAGTGTGAGTGACTTTTCCAGCCATTTTGATATGATTTATCTTTGGTTACACAGTGTCATTTCTCCTTTAATGAGGTAATAATCCCTTATTGAAGCGCACGGCCATTTAAACGTTCTATACACTGTATACAGTTGTGTTCAAGATTATTCAACCCCCACTGAAATTGAGTGTTTTGGCCAGTTTGACATTGATTTTGATCATTTAGTCATCTTGCTTACAATTAAATCAAAGAGGCACGTGTAGGTCAGACAAATATAACATAACATTTATAATGAAATAACCACAAATGTCTTTTCTGTGCTCACATCATTATCAGTTTTATTCAACCCCCAAGTGACATTCAATCTTAGTACTTAGTACAACATCCTTTTACAGTTATAACAGCTTTTAAACGTGAAGCATAGCTTGACACAAGTGTCTTGCAGCCATCTACGGGTATCTTCGCCCATTCGTCATGGGCAAAAGCCTCCAGTTCAGTCACATTCTTAGGCTTGCGCACTGCAACTGCTTTCTTTAAGTCCCACCAGAGGTTCTCAATGGGATTTAAGTCAGGTGACTGCGATGGCCACTCCAAAATGTTCCAGCCTTTAATCTGCAACCATGCTCTAGTGGACTTGGAGGTATGCTTGGGATCATTGTCCTGTTGAAAGGTCTAACGTTTCCCAAGCCTCAGGTTTGTGACGGACTGCATCACATTGACATCCAATATCTCCTGGTACTGAAGAGAATTCATGGTACCTTGCACACGCTGAAGCTTCCCTGTACCTGCAGAAGCAAAACAGCCCCAAAGCATGATTGACCCCCCGCCATGCTTCACAGTAGGCAAGGTGTTCTTTTCTTCATAGGCCTTGTTCTTCCTCCTCCAAACATAGCGTTGATCCATGGGCCCAAACAGTTCTAATTTTGTTTCATCAGTCCACAGAACACTATCCCAAAACTTCTGTGGTTTCTCCACATGACCTTTGGCATACTGCAGTCGACTCTTCTTATTCTTTGGAGACAGCAAGGGGGTGCGCCTGTGAGTTCTGGCATGGAGGCCTTCATTACGCAGTGTGCGCGCCATATTGTCTGAGCTGAAACTTCAGTACCCACATCTGACAAATCTTTTCTCAGTTCCTCAGCAGTCACACGGGGACTTTTCTCCACTCTACGCTTCAGGTAGCGCACAGCAGTCGAAGTCAGCATCTTCTTTCTGCCACGACCAGGTAGCGTTTCAACAGTGCCCTTTGCCTTGAATTTGCGAATGATGCTTCCTATGGTCTCTCTTGGTATGTTTAACATCTTTGCAGTCTTCTTATAGCCATTGCCCTTCCTGTGAAGAGTAATCACCTCTTCTCTTGTCTTCCTGGACCATTCTCTTGACTTCACCATGTTTGTAACCACACCAGTAAATGTCTAGAAGGAGCTGAGTATCACAGTCATTTTAAAGCTGCCTAATTGGTGCTTATTATGCTTTATTGCTGCTCCGTGACATCCACAGGTGTTTTCAATACCTGATTGAAAACACTTGAATGAACCTCTGTTCTTCAGAGTGGTAGTCTTTAAGGGGTTGAATAATTGTGTCAATGAAGAATTCACAAAAGAAACATTTACTACTGTATTACAAAACCAATTGATGTCATTTTAGTTGCATATGGTTCTTTAAAAAGTCCTTGTAGGATTTCATTCTGAATACAATTACAAATGTCACTAAATTCCCTAAAACCCTTTACAGCATTGGGGGTTGAATAATTTTGAACACAACTGTAGATACGCACCTTTTTCTTGCTCTGGGAAGCGCCACACCCTGTTTTCTGTTTTTAGGGGTGACGCCTGTGGGTGTCTCGGTGATTGCGCTGGTTGGGATCTTATAACCGCCGTTCCATCCATTTGCGCCTTTACCAGACGTTTCCGTTTTGATTTACAAGAAATGACCGCATGTTGTCACGATCTGTCTGTGATGGAAACGGCACAAACGTCTGATCGTGATGTCATCTCCAAGATGTGCAAACCTGACACTTACACGTGACTGCTGGGGTTAACCATGTTCTGGCCCATTTCTGCCATGAGATTAGGCACTCGTTGGATCGTCAGCTGAAGATACCTCCTGGGTTAGGGAGTCATGTCGCGTCCATCCCGTGCGGATTCTGTCTCCATCACTGCTGGAAAACCATGTGTGTGTGAGGCTGACGCTGCGCCTCGTGGAGGAATGCCGGCGATTCCTTTCAGGTCCTCGCTCCGCCGATTCCTCCTGCTGTTTAGGCCTTTCTTTAATAAAATATTCCTTTTTATTCTTTAATGAGATTTTTCAGTGAAAAGCAGTAACATCCGTCCTCGCTCACTCGCTCAGGGGGGGGGGGACTGAGGAAAACATTTCTCCCTCAATATCAGGGGTAACCAGCAGCCAATGCCTGCCCACTGCCCACTGTCTGCCCGCTGCCTGTCTGCTGCCTGCCAATGCCTGCCCACTGCCTGCCTGCTGCCAATGCCTGCCCACTGCCCACTGTCTGCCCGCTGCCTGTCTGCTGCCTGCCAATGCCTGCCCACTGCCTGCCCGCTGCCCACTGTCTGCCCGCTGCCTGCCTGCTGCCTGCCAATGCCTGCCCACTGCCTACCTGCTGCCTGTCTGCTGCCCACTGTCTGCCTGCTGCCTGCCCACTGCCTGCCAGCTGCCTGCCAATGCCTGCCTGCTGCCTGCCAATGCCTGCCCGCTGCATGCCAATGCCTGCCCGCTGCCTGCCCGCTGCCTGCCAATGCCTGCCCGCTGCCTGCCCGCTGCCCCCCCAATCTCCTGCATACAACCCAAATCCACATCCTAGACTCCTCTGGGCACAGGGCATTACCCCCTCACCTCCATCGCTGGAGGCTCCTCTGGGCACAGGGCATTACCCAGGTCCAAAAACGCATCATGCCCAAGGGGTTATGGGGCATAATACGGAGTATCATTGCATGGTTACAGGGAATGGGGGGGAGGGTGTTAATGCAGGATTTTGGAATTTAATGGAACAGGACGAACACAGAGCTGGGTACCTTACAGGATGGGCGCAGAGCTGGGTACCTTACAGGATGGGCGCAGAGCTGGGTACCTTACAGGATTGGCATAGGGCTGGGTACTTTACAGGACGGGCACAGAGCTCGGTACCTTACAGGACGGACACAGAGCTGGTACTTTACAGGACGGACACAGAGCTGGGTACTTTACAGGACGGACACAGAGCTGGGTACTTTACAGGACGAGCACAGAGCTGGGTACCTTACAGGATGGGCGCAGAGCTGGGTACCTTACAGGATTGGCATAGGGCTGGGTACTTTACAGGACGGGCACAGAGCTCGGTACCTTACAGGACGGACACAGAGCTGGGTACTTTACAGGACGGACACAGAGCTGGGTACTTTACAGGACGGACACAGAGCTGGGTACTTTACAGGACGAGCACAGAGCTGGGTACCTTACAGGATGGGCGCAGAGCTGGGTACCTTACAGGATTGGCATAGGGCTGGGTACTTTACAGGACGGACACAGAGCTCGGTACCTTACAGGACGGACACAGAGCTGGGTACTTTACAGGACGGACACAGAGCTGGGTACTTTACAGGACGGACACAGAGCTGGGTACTTTACAGGACGGACACAGAGCTGGGTACTTTACAGGACGGGTATAGAGCTGGGTACCTTACAGGACGGGCATAGAGCTGGGTACCTTACAGGACGGACACAGAGCTGGGTACCTTACAGGACGGACACAGAGCTGGGTACTTTACAGGACGGGTATAGAGCTGGGTACCTTACAGGACGGGCATAGAGCTGGGTACCTTACAGGACGGACACAGAGCTGGGTACTTTACAGGACGGGCATAGAGCTGGGTACCTTACAGGACGGACACAGAGCTGGGTACTTTACAGGACGGGCATAGAGCTGGGTACCTTACAGGACGGACACAGAGCTGGGTACTTTACAGGACGGGCATAGAGCTGGGTACCTTACAGGACGGACACAGAGCTGGGTACTTTACAGGACGGGTATAGGCTGGGTACCTTACCAGATTTACATCTCAGGAGCCTGTAGTCACAGAATTCTGAAGCCCCCCCCCCCAAACAAAAAAGAAACATTCCATAATCTCAATGTATCCTTCATGAAAACCAGAAAAATCTCAATGTATCCTTCCTGGAAAACCAGAGAAATCTCAATGTATCCTTCCTGGGAAACCAGAGAAATCTCAATGTATCCTTCCTGGGAAACCAGAGAAATCTCAATGTATCCATCCCGGGAAACCAGAGAAATCTCAATGTATCCTTCCTGGAAAACCAGAGAAATCTCAATGTATCCTTCCTGGGAAACCAGAGAAATCTCAATGTATCCATCCCGGGAAACCAGAGAAATCTCAATGTATCCTTCCTGGAAAACCAGAGAAATCTCAATGTATCCTTCCTGGAAAACCAGAGAAATCTCAATGTATCCTTCCTGGAAAACCAGAGAAATCTCAATGTGTCCTTCCTGGGAAAGCAGAGAAATCTCAATATATCCTTCCCGGGAAACCAGAGAAATCTCAATGTATCCTTCTTGATAAACCAGAGAAATCTCAATGTATCCTTCTTGATAAACCAGAGAAATCTCAATGTATCCTTCTTGATAAACCAGAGAAATCTCAATGTATGCTTCTTGATAAACCAGAGAAATCTCAATGTATCCTTCCTGGGAAACCAGAGAAATCCCAATGTATCCTTCCTGGAAAACCAGAGAAATCTCAATGTATCCTTCTTGATAAACCAGAGAAATCTCAATGTATCCTTCTTGATAAACCAGAGAAATCTCAATGTATCCTTCTTGATAAACCAGAGAAATCTCAATGTATCCTTCTTGATAAACCAGAGAAATCTCAATGTATCCTTCCTGATAAACCAGAGAAATCTCAATGTATCCTTCTTGATAAACCAGAGAAATCTCAATGTATCCTTCTTGATAAACCAGAGAAATCTCAATGTATCCTTCCTGCTAAAATCCTTTCTCAGTAGAAAAAAACCAATCTGATGAAGGAGCAGAATCTGTTGTGTCGGTTGAGTTAGTGCGGCGGCATTGTGTGTGTTTATATGTTAAAGCAGATTTTGTCTCAGCCATAAAACAGAAAAAAATACATTTTACATTTTTTTCTCAGTCTTTATGTTTACACATCACGTGGTCATGTTTGTATCATTAGACCAGAGTCTGACCAAACCAATGACACTCACTTAACCCTGTGCGTCACCACAGCCCATCAGGATTGCAGGAGGCCTATCAGGTTTGCAGGAGGCCCATGAGGTTTGCAGGAGGCCCATCGGGTTTGCAGGAGGCCCATGAGGTTTGCAGGAGGCCCATCGGGTTTGCAGGAGGCCCATGAGGTTTGCAGGAGGCCCATCGGGTTTGCAGGAGGCCCATCGGGTTTGCAGGAGGCCCATCAGGTTTGCAGGAGGCCTATCAGCTTTACAGGAGGCCCATGAGGTTAGCAGGAGGCCCATCGGGTTTGCAGGAGGCCCATGAGGTTTGCAGGAGGCCCATCGGGTTTGCAGGAGGCCCATCAGGTTTGCAGGAGGCCTATCAGCTTTACAGGAGGCCCATGAGGTTAGCAGGAGGCCCATCGGGTTTGCAGGAGGCCCATCAGGTTTGCAGGAGGCCTATCAGCTTTACAGAAGGCCCATGAGGTTAGCAGGAGGCCCATCGGGTTTGCAGGAGGCCCATCGGGTTTGCAGGAGGCCCATTGGGTTTGCAGGAGGCCCATGAGGTTTGCAGGAGGCCCATCAGGTTTGCAGGAGGCCCACGGCTCTTCCCACCACACGAGCATGTGAATCGCTGGTTTGGGCCTAAGCGGACGCGCAGAGTGACGCTGCTTCATGTACAGGATCATGTCTCCAGGTTTTACCCCTTTACCAGAATGTGTGAAGACATGGTGCGTCGGTGCCCGGCATGATGGGACGGATCCACACAGGCTGACGTAGGGTTAATGTTCCTCCAGGCTGAGTTGATGTCAGGGAGACGCAGGAGAATAAGATATCATGTCCTGCTGTCTGCTGCACGTCAGCTTCTCAGATTCAGCCCTTAATGCTTCATCAGACGGAGGCCCAGCCGCCTCTTGCCAAGCTGACGGTTCAGCCAGAGTTCAGAGAGTTACCACAGAGAAGCCCCTTCCTCCTCCTCGTAGCGTCTCCTCTGCTTTATATTGCACGCACTTTATAAAACACAATCTATGCTTTCACGTGCAATAAGATTCCCCCATCTGGCGCAGAGAGCGCGGCGAGCCGCATGTGGCATCTCTGGCTGCAGGAGAACCAGGCCTTGGAAACTCTCACAGGGTTCTCGCACGGTTCCTCCTCCCGTCTCTCCGTTCCCACCATCAGGTTCACCAGTCCAGCGTGTGTTCATTTCTTGACTCCTGGTTTTTGTCGGTCGGGGTGCATGATCCATGTAGAATTCCATGGAGGGTGTTGCTTCGGGGCCGCGCACCCTGAACCGGGCACCCTGCACCGCGCACCACCCTGCACCGCGCACCACCCTGCACCGCGCACCACCCTGAACCGCGCACCACCCTGCACCGCGCACCAACCTGCACCGCGCACCAACCTGAACCGCGCACCACCCTGCACCGCGCACCAACCTGCACCGCGCACCACCCTGAACCGGGCACCCTGCACCGCGCACCACCCTGCACCGCGCACCACCCTGCACCGCGCACCACCCTGAACCGCGCACCACCCTGCACCGCGCACCAACCTGCACCGCGCACCACCCTGCACCGCGCACCACCCTGAACCGCGCACCACCCTGCACCGCGCACCACCCTGCACCGCGCACCAACCTGCACCGCGCACCACCCTGAACCGGGCACCCTGCACCGCGCACCACCCTGCACCGCGCACCACCCTGCACCGCGCACCACCCTGAACCGGGCACCCTGCACCGCGCACCACCCTGCACCGCGCACCACCCTGAACCGGGCACCCTGCACCGCGCACCACCCTGCACCGGGCACCCTGCACCGCGCACCACCCTGCACCGGCACCCTGCACCGGGCACCCTACACCACGCACCACCCTGCACCGTGCACCCTGCACCGCGCACCCTGCACCACCCTGCACCACGCACCCTGCACCACCCTGCACCGGGCACCCTGCACCACCCTGCACCGCGCACCACCCTGCACCGCGCACCACCCTGCACCCTGCACCGGGCACCCTGCACCACCCTAAAACGCGCACCACCCTGCACCGCGCACCACCCTGCACCCTGCACCGGGCACCAGCCTGTACCGGGCACCCTGCACCGCGCACCACCCTGCACCGCGCACCACTCTGCACCACGCACCCTGCACCGCGCACCCTGCACTGGGCACCCTGCACCACCCTGCACCGGGCACCCTGCACTGCGCACCCTACACTGCGCACCCTGCACCACCCTGCACCGGGCACCCTGCGCCACGCACCCTGTGCCGTGGAGTGATTTATGCAGGGAGACTGGGGACTATTTGTTACCAGTCTCACTCAGCGGCCAGGAGAAGCAGCAAATTGGGCCGCAGTGTTCGCTGCCGGAGGGATGAGAGGTGAGTATGGGATTTATTGGGGGGGGGTTAGGGGCACTAAATGATTTTGCAAAACCACAGTTAGCGCCAGCTTTTAGGAGTTGCCAAAATTGTGGCTTGTGCGTCCCTGCGGTAATTAATGCCAGAACTCTGTAACACCTTACTGATCCTAACACTACTTACTGATTGTGCTTCCCATGTTAAGTATAGGAGCGCAAAGTACAGGAAGCTGGCGCAAGCTGCCGCAGTCACCCATCAGGCGCCAAGTGATTTAGTGTCAGGAAGGTAATATCCTGACGTTAACCCTTTCATATCCAGGTGCTAACGTTATCATTCACCAGGGAATAGAGCAGTCAGGCCGCAGTCGCCCGAACGAGCAGGGAAGGAACGTCAGTGACTACAGAACGTGAGCCTCCTGAGCTCCGTGTTTGTGCAGCCTGTCCTGCGCAGCTTTTTGACGGGGAGGTTTCAGCACGTCTGGTGTAACGTGCGATAATATTACGCACGATACACCGTGTGCCCCCCCCCCCGTCGAGCCGTCATAATGCTACGATGGACGTTGGGAGGAGGGGTCACAGGGACGCGCTCATTGCGCTCGTGTGGCCGCAGCTTCAGTCGACACATAGTTTTGGTGCCGAAAATCAGCAACACAACTACAGACAAGCACACACACAGCTACAGACACACACACACACAGCTACAGACACACACACACACAGCTACAGACACACACACACACAGCTTGTCATTACTCTGGCCGCTCCCGAACCAGAGCCCCCTTGCTCCCGGAGGGAATTGAAATAAATTAAGGTGGCCCACCTCCGATCCGCCGCCGTATGCCAACCCCGTTCCCCCTGTGCCACCAACCCCCACCTCCGCCAGACCTGAGAGCAGGCAGTCCACGATGCTCCCGACAGAGTCCTCCAGCAACATTCTCAGCCCGGCGAAGCGAGGGTCCAGAGCCACAGAGGAAAGGGTGTCGCAGCCCTCGCTGCCCCCGGAGCCACCTGCCAAAAACGGTCCCACTGGATCCGGGGACAAAGCGTCAGCAATCACGTTCCGGACACCCGGCACATGCCGGGCCCGCAACCATACATTTCGCTCTAGACAGCGCAGTACCAGGTGTCGCAAAAGAGCCAAGACGGGAGGGGAACTGGACGACGAATGATTCACCACCTGCACCACGCCCAGGTTGTCCGTCCAGAACACCACCCGCCTATTGGCCAGACGCTCCCCCCACAGCTCCAGGGCCACAATCAATGGAAAAAGTTCCAAAAACGTGAGATTCCTCACCAATTCAGACGCCGCCCAATGCGGGGGCCACGCTTCGGCACACCAAGCGCCCTGGAAGTACACTCCAAAGCCATGCGCCCCAGACGCATCAGCAAAAAGCTCGAGGGACTGATTGTCCACGTCCGCCTCCTGCCAATACGTCAGCCCATTGTACTGCAGCAAGAAGGATTGCCACACCACCAGGTCCGCCTTCAAAGCACTAGAGATGCGAACAAAGTGGTGGGGTGCGCGTACCCCGGCGGTAGCCAGAGACAACCTGCAACAAAAAGCCCGGCCCATTGGCATCACCCGGCACGCAAATGTCAGGTGACCCAATAGCGACTGAATTTCAGAAAGCCGCATCTTCGCAACCCCTTGCGCCCTCCCCACCAACCGCAACAAGGTCTGGATTTTGTCGACCGGCAAACGGAAAACACGGAGGACGGTATCGATCTCAATGCCCAAAAATGGAAGCGATTGAACCGGGCCCTCTGTCTTCTCAGCCAAAGGCACACCAAACTCTCCGGCAACCTCACGGAAAATCTGCAGCAGCGCGGCGCAGTCGCCGGAATCCGCCGGTCCCACAAACAGGAAATCATCCAAATAATGGACCACCGAATTCCGTCCGGCGCGTCGACACACCACCCAGTGCAAAAAGGTAGAAAACAACTCAAAATAATAACAAGAGATCGAGCAGCCCATTGGAAGACAACGGTCGTAGTAAAAACCCCCACGAAAGGAACACCCCAGCAGATGATAGCTGTCCGGTCGAATTGGCAGCAAACGAAACGCTGACTCAATGTCTACTTTCGCCAACAAACAACCTGGACCAGCCTCCCGCACAATCTGCAATGCCTCGTCAAAAGAAGAATATCGCACGCGACATCCCTCTTTTCCAATCCCGTCATTAACAGAAAAACTGGCCGGGTAGGAAAGATGGTGGATCATGCGGAACTTACCCTCCTCCCTCTTGGGCACAATGCCCAACGGAGACACCCGAAGATTAGAAAAGGGGAGCTCCGCAAAAGGACCCACCATCCGACCCAACCGAACCTCCTTAGCCAACTTGACCGCCACAACATCGTCTCGCTGACGCGCAGAAATAAAATTTTGAGAAAATTGAGGAAAATCCGACGCCACATGCGGAATAACAAAACCGTCACGAAAACCATCAAACTGAGAGGGTGGTGGATACATGGAACAGTCTTCCAGTAGAAGTGGTAGAGGCCAAAACAGTAATTGAATTTAAGCAAGCATGGGATAGGCATAAGGCTATCCTAAACAAAAGATAACTCCAGGTAAAGTATCCATGTAATTGGGCGACTAGATGGGCCGAAAGGTTCTTATCTGCCGACATTTTTCTATGTTTCTATGTTTCTAAACAATAACTCAGCGCATCGCCTATTGGGGTACCTGTCTAGCCAAGGAACCATAGCCCGAACCATCACCGGGGTGATCCCTTCTATCAGGCTTACCCCGACCTGAAGCCCTAACCTAAAGGCCGCGCCATGTCCTTTTCTAAAGCATCGAAATGCCGGGTGGGATCCCCCACAGGAAGAACACTCATGTTTAAAACGGCAATTAGCGGACCAACGGCACTGGGACTCATTGAAGAGCCAGCACCACCACTTTCCGGTACCCGCTGGCATTCCTGGGGCTCTGGGCACCGCGGATCCAGGAAAGGGTGACACCACTGGACAGTTCGGTGTCGTGAGCAGCAGCCACAGATTGGTGTCCTGCAAATCAAAACGGAGCCCGGGCCGAACCGCCATCTTCTGACAAAACTGTTGGTCATATTTAAACCAGCAAAGCACCCCGTAAATTTTGTAAGCCCCCCAAATCAGATCCAAGTAAGAAAATAAAGCCATGCCGCTCTCCGGAAATCGCTCGCACAAAATCGCGCTATAAGACAAAAAACCCTGAAGCCAATTGCCAAATGTCTGAGGCAACAGCTTCACTTTTTCTTTATCCTTGTCTCCCGGTAGAGGATCCATACGTTTTGGACAATCAACCGTCTCCCTATCCGGAGAAATCAAAGTGAGAAAGTCCACATACTCCCCCTTCCAAATCTTCTCCCGCACTTCTGCAGAGACAGTCAAGCCCAGCGGAGACAAATCACACGCCCCATAAGAGCGCACCTCCGCACCAACTGCACCAGGCACCGGAGCCCCACTAACCGGCGTTGCAGGACCGCTCAAAGCCGCAGGAGCCAAAACCACAGCCGCAGCAGAAACCGGGGCATGCACTGCAATTGGGGCTGGAACAGGAGCTGGGGCCAGAGGAAGACTCACCGAGGGAGCCGTATCAGGGACCCCTAAAGCCTCCGACGCAACAGCAAGTACCAGCGCCGCGCCCCCGGCAAAAGCAACAACAGCAGGGGATCCTGACGCAGCCACGTGCGACACCGCCGATGCCCCATCCTGCCACTGCCTGAGAGCCACAACCAGGGTTTCCATGAACCCCGTTATTAGTCCCTCCATCCTACCTGATGCAGCAGTGTCCGAACGACCCCGCGAGCCAGCAACCGCACCAACAAGATCTTCCCGGAGCCACCGGAACAGCAGGAACCAACGGGTCCGGCGATGGGCGCCCTGGAACCACACGACCAGACGACCTCCTCGCATCCAGAAGATCCCCAGACCTGGACTCCAAGCCACTCCCAGCAGGAGAGCGCCGATTACGGGCCCCACGAGCCACCGACCGACCTCCAGAAGCAGCTGATCCTGGCGCCGGTTGATCCACAGCCACCACAGGTGAAGAAGCAGATGCAGCACCCGCCAAAAATGCTCTTTTTCCCGCATTTCCGTCGCCAGCATGGGCGCCGCCATCTTGTGGGCGTGCCCGTCACTTCGATCGTGACGTCACAGCCCTGCGTCGAGCAGGAGGGGGCTTGGGGGCGGACTCAGACCTCCGCGTCATTCTCCTTCCGGCCACCGGAAGCGCCGCAGCTCCACGAGGGCTCCTTGAGCGCTGCAGCCGTCGGCCATCTTGACCGGAACGGAGGGGGTCTCACGCCGCTCACTCGCAGTCGGGTCCACACCATCAGCCCGCCGACTCTCTCCACCAGCCGCATCTGTAAGTAAAGGTGGAACCACCACAGCGCGCCCTATGCTCACCCTCCTCCGTAGGCCAGACCGCAGCTCCCTCGGCGGCGTATCCTGGACCATCGATCCCTCAGACGTCTGAGAATCAGCATCAGGCCCATCCACGCCACCATCTTGCTGCAGGGCTCCACGAAGCCTGGGGGGACTAGGACTCAGCCGAACCGGAGGTCTGGAAGGCCTCTCTCTCCACCATTGTCGAGGCTCCCCGCATCCTCAGGAGACTGTTCACGTGCTGGCACCAATGCATCCTGTAGTAGATCCTGCAGAGTTGCACCACGAGCAGCAGCATGCTCTCTCAACTGATCCAGTAAAGCATCCAGCGAAGTAGAAGCCATTACAGCAGAACAGATCAGAAAACTAATCACCAAACTAATCACCACGTTTTTCTTCTCTCTCACAGAATCTCCTTGATGCACATTTGAAGCTGGCAGGGAACTAAGAATTATACCCTTATCCTCTTCTTACACTTTTTCCCATGTAAGTTACCTTCTTAAACCTACTAACCCCCCAGGCCCCCCTACCCGCCCGACCCCCCTCCCTTTCCCGTAAATGAAAACACAACAAAGTATTGGCATTTTGAAAAGGTCACGTCTTTTATTACTTAAGGCCAAATTCTTTGCCTCTAAGGCAGAATTATTATTATCGATCCTCGTATGCCAAATACACTACACCAGGTAACACTGGCAGCCAGATAACACTGGCAACTGCAATGCACCACAAGCATTGCCCAGAAATAGCGCCCCACGTGGCTAAGCAGGATGACCACACGTCTGCTCAGTATATTTTTATGGCAGATAGCAGGCCGAGAGGATCTGCAAACCAGGAAGGCACCTGAGCCTGGCCATATGAAACCACAACTCACCCCGTACCCTGCAGACCCTCCCCCCACTATCGCCCTCCACGTGCCAGGCCGCCTATTTCACCGCTCCTCCCTAACCTAAACCATGTCCATCTTAAGCGCAATCCCCCAGCTGTGGCCGTTCAAACCACCAGCTGGCTTCCTGCCACATGGTAAAGTACCCAATTTAAGCGCAATCCACCCAATTGTGGCCGTAAAAAAACACCAACTGGCTTCAAGCCACTTGGGATACTTATCTGATCGATAATAATTGCTCTAAACCATGCTTTTAATCAAAGAACAATCCCCCAACCCTGGCCGTTCAAAAACCACAGGCTGGCTTCATGTAACATGTTGTATAATTCGATGGAATAGGTAGACTAACCATGTCCATATTTAGACAATACCCCAGACATGGCCGTATAAACCATGAACCGGGTTCATGCAACATGGCATATTTCCATATGGGAAACCATGGGCGGTCTTGCATGAGTGGTGGAATCACCACTCCATTGCCCCTATCCATGGTGCTTGTGCTGCGTGACCTTTCCGACGTTGTAGAGAACCAGCATCTATGAAAGAGAAAACAAAACAGGGTGGGTTGGGTGGGAGTAAAAGAAAAATTACTGCAATCCCAAAATGCCCCCGCCCAGCCTCTTGTATCCTCCCTTCCCCTCCTTTTCCATTGTTTATCTTCCCATTGTACCCAATCACAAAGAGCCATGCTTCCGCTCATAAAACAAAGCCTGATCCCATAGACAAAGGAAACTCTCCCCCTTTCACTCTTGTGCAATACAGGGATAATCCTTAAACCTCCTTCATTCCTAATTAGTCTTTCTCTCGAACTAAGAATTATACCCTTATCCTCTTCTTACACTTTTTCCCATGTAAGTTACCTTCTTAAACCTACTAACCCCCCCAGGCCCCCCCTACCCCCCCTCCCTTTCCCGTAAATGAAAACACAACAAAGTATTGGCATTTTGAAAAGGTCACGTCTTTTATTACTTAAGGCCAAATTCTTTGCCTTTAAGGCAGAATTATTATTATCGATCCTCGTATGCCAAATACGCTACACCAGATAACACTGGCAGCCACATAACACTGGCAACTGCAATGCACCACAAGCATTGCCCAGAAATAGCGCCCCACGTGGCTAAGCAGGATGACCACACGTCTGCTCATTGTATTTTTATGGCAGATAGCAGGCCGAGAGTATCTGCAAACCAGGAAGGCACCTGAGCCTGGCCGTATGAAACCACAACTCACCCCGTACCCTGCAGATCCTCCCCCCACTATCGCCCTCCACGTGCCAGGCCGCCTATTTCACTGCCACCAAAAACGAGGACCCTCTTTTTACTGCCACCAATAAAAAAAACGTGACCTTTCCTCTTACCCCACAAAAGGCTCCTTATCGCGCCTTCAATGACGAGTGTGTTCCCAGCCTTATCACTCCTTCAATGAACTCCTCACTTCTTGCTCCTATTTCGGGGTGCTCCAAAACCATTGCCAGATAACATCGGCAAATGCAATGCACCACACATATTGCCCAGAAATAGCGGCCCCACGTGGCTAAGTAGCGTGACCACGCGTCTACTCAGGGTCTCTTTATTATCGCAAATAGCAGGCCGAGAGGATCTGCAAACCAGGAAGGCACCTGAGCTTGGCCGTACGAAACCACACTCACCCCGTACCCTGCAGACCCTCCCCCTACCATTGCCATCCCCACGTGCCAGGCCGCTATTTCACCACTCACAATACCTATCTCTTCTCTAGCTGTCCCCTAAATGTAGTACCATAATATCTGGCTTACCCCTCTTTCTCCTGGATGTCTTTGCTATTCCCAATAACTGCCCCACCCCTACCTTGCTTCCCTATCCATCTAATCCCTACTTCAATTACGCTGCACCCCGGGGTCGCTCCTCTCTTGGTGCCAGCAGCATGACTCTCCATCCAGTGCACATAGGAGTGTCCCAGGATCCGCACTCTCATTGCGTGTCCTGCAAATAACCAAAATGTAAACTATTAACTGTAATGCACACACACACACCAGTGTACCCGAACTGAAAAGAAACCAAAAGAAACAAGGAAACATATTATTATTATTAAAACAAAAAAATTGTTCCCCATAAATTTTCCCTTAATTTCTTTAATGACCTCACATATCTCCTATATACTTTCCATTTCCATCTCCCCATCTTTTCAATTCGGTCCTTTGGGTAACCCAATTCTGCCTCCAGTACCAGCAGCTCCTGTCCTGAAAGAATGGGGGCAAATGTAACTCCCCTTTCAAAAAAGCCCCTCCGTGGCCTGCTGCGGAACCATTTTGAATTGATACCCGGACAAGTTAGTACCACCCTTGTGCCCCCAGAACATGTGACCGTTTGAAGGAGTGGCCTCCAAGTATGCCCTCATACATACCACTGGGCATACTTCCCCACCATGGGCACCTAGAGCAATTATTTCCTCAATCCTTAGGGCAGCTGAAAAACTAAAATAAATGCTGCCCTACAAAGATTGTTATCAGCTCCATCTTATCTCCTACTTGTACTCTGCTGTCAAGATTTTCCTCACCACGAATTGTTTAGCCCAGTCCTCCTCTTCCTTTAACCGGGTAAAGTATGAAATACCACTAAATAGTTCCAAGCTGTCCTTTATTGTCTTACCGCCGAACTTCAGTAGCTATTTGAAAACAACATTCTGCCCTATCTCCTCTGTCCCTTTAAAACTCGATCCAACCCTTTCACTGCTTGCTCTACGGTGCCCATGTCTTCTGCAACAACAATCTCCTCACCAAATCATTGATGCCCTCTAACTGCTCCCCATCTGGCAAAGAAATGGAGGGCAGTGCTCACCCTGGAAATTTTTTTTTTAATTTATTTTTTTTATTATTTTTTATTATTATTATTTATTTATTTATTTATTTATTTTTCCTCCTCCCCCCTCCCGGTGCCAAATGTCGGAACACATCCCACCTGAAACTGGACAATGTATCCGCCACCACCTTCCTTACCCCCGGTATGTGATTTGCCGTGAAATTAATATTGCTTTTCAAACATATCAACACCAAATAACTGACATAGGCTACAACCTGCGGTGATGATGCAGACAACATATCAACACCAAATACCTGACATAGGCTACAACCTGCGGTGATGATGCAGACATGTTTTTCAGCACTTGCACCAGACTTGAATATCAGACCAAAATAAAAAAGGGGGGAGGGATGCTTTTTTTTTTTTTTTAAATTTATTAATTTTTTTAATGTAATATTTTTTTTTATTTTTTATTTTATATATATATATATATATATATATATATATATATATATATTTCTTAATTCTATCCCCCACAGTGGTATTGCCCCGACGATTGGAAAATAAAAAATTCCAGAAACGCCAAGCTTTGCACCCATCCATTGAATCCACTCCTGGGCCATTTGCCTGCTCACCATTAGAAATTACACTAGACCATTTGATCTTAATGTCTGGCCATTCCCCCCAAACCACCTACAATTCTCCCCGATCAACTAAACTTATATTGTAACCCCCCGATCCTACCTCATTCTCCAGTCCCTTTGGAACCCGTTACCATGAAATCGTCCAAGTAATGTACTATACGTCTCCTCCCCGCTCTCTTCTCCACTAAGCAATGCAAAAAAGTAGGAAGCCTTTAAAAAGGGAGCATGGGCTATTGCCCACCCCAATGGGTAAACAGATATCAATGTAAAATTACCCATCGAATTTACACCCCATTAAAAGAAAACCCCCTGGACACAGCGGTACAGCCTGAAGGCTGCCTGTAGATCAAGCATAGGAAACTCTGTCCCCTCGCCAGCTACCCTTACCAAAATCACCACCTGATTGAATGAATGGTAGCTAACAGAAACATTTTCCCTACTTATTGCCTCTGCAAAGAAACGGCCGTCCCAATGTTTATTTGTATGTATTTTCCTTACATTCCCTTGCTCTGTGTATCATGTAGAGTATTGTATTCCCTCTGTATAGCGTAACCTCTGTATTACGATCCAGTCTTTGTATAGTGTACACCCCCCTGTAAGTAATGAATTCCTTTTGTGTTCACATGCTTCCATCAGCCCCTCCCCTCCCCCCCAGCAACTAATGTCACCTGCTCACTGTTATCTGATGCATTGTTCGCATCTGAGAGTTACTCCATTGCTTGTGCACCTTCCCTCTGTATGTGTGAGTCCCCTTGCGAAATGTAAATAACGCCGTCTCCATTTTGAGTTGAGAAAGAGCAAAGATGCTCTGTACATAAGTGGCTGCATTGTCCTCTATTTTATGAGTCCTCAGCCCTGGAATCCCTTATCAATAGAACCAAGCTGCACATGTGAAAGTCTTTAACCTCCGTCCACAATGAAACTGATTCTTGCTTAGTATATTAATCTATAGACCCGAAGTTAAACCAACCGAACTAACCTAATGACACAGCATTTGCTAACATACAAAATCACTGTTTAGTTGATAAGCCTCTTCAGAAATTATAACAGACACATTTAGATGTGTATTTGGTTAGTAACTGTTATATATTCATAAATCTGGCAGAAACAATCTGGATTAATTTAGTTGCGCAAATGTAAGTTTAAACAGATTGTACAGTTACTGCTGCAGCACTTCCTCATTGGCAGAAACACATGTGACTTTTTGAGGTTTAAGATGGCTGCCAGCCATGCGGTCACTGACTACCTATGTTTATAAGATCATACAGACTATACAAATAATAAGGTTTGATCAAGTATTACAAAGTGAAGCAAATATCAACGAGCATATTCTAGCTAACAATGCAAATCACTAGAACGGATAAATTAGCGCGTATTTAACCCAATAGATTACACACACACATATAGTATATTATCAACATAGCTTAAAATTCCCTGAATAAACACACTTAATACTTATCCACTCGCAGGCTTTATTATGATGATGGTACAAGCGTGAAATATGAGTGAGTTACTGCTCATGTTTCCTCTATTCCTAAAATAATAAGTCTCTCCTCTCCCTCAATAAAGACAAAGTTACCGTTCTAAATAATTATTTACTCAACTCTAGCAAGTGCTCAAAACAAAAGATTGTACATTGCAGCTGTGTCACTTTAAAAATTGTAACAATTAAAATAGTGAACTTAAATACAGTATACAAATTAATTTGTTCACCAATTTATTGCTTAGCCCTTGGGGTTACTGTCACGGAATGACCCAGGAGGCTTGGCCGCAAAGCCCAGGACTCCCAGCCAGGGACAGTTTTATTGACGGTTGTGTTACTATGGACTCTTAAGTGCCGTTGCACTGGAGGAACATCTTGTTTTCTTTATTAGATGTGGTTATTATTGTGTGATGAAAAAAAAAGTGTCCCCTGTATGTATAACTGGGAAACGTATGTATACCCCATTGTATGTTCTGCCCGTCGCCATTTGCCATCGCCTCGTGGATCCGGTCGGAGTGGCCGAATCGTAAAATGGCCGATTCAGAACATCCGGTCGAATTGGCCGAATCGAAAAATGGCCGATTCGGATCGTCCGATTACGAATCGACCAATACGAATCGGGACCAAGGCACTCCACCTCGAGAAAGGGCCAATGGGATCATGGGGGGCGGGCAGGGTTTCCATTGTCTTGTGTATGTATGATTGTTGATAAATATATGTGAAGTTCCCAGTAAAGCTCAGTTCAACCTGTACATTCAGCTCCGCCTGGTGTCTTTTCTGATCGTTCGCCACACGAGGCTCCTCGCAGTCTCTGTGCGCATCACCCACGAGGTACGACTCATCGACCGCTGTGGCGACGTCCCGCGCATCGGAACGGTGAACCGCCGCATCCACGATAATTCCGTATCTCCGAATCGGAATTGCGGTGCCGCTTCCGCGCATCTATCCCCCCGAACAATCGTACCCGCTCCGATTCTGCGGCTCGATCCGAAGCCCCGACGCGGCGCTTCCCGCACGCATCGACCCAACGAAACGTGGCCCATCCGAAACGTTTCCCGTCCGAACGAGTGAACCACGGACGAAACGTTTCCCACCAGAGCAGCTAACTCAGCAGACGGTCTCATCTTCCGAGGTCAGTAGATCAGCTGCTCGAGACGCCGAGTGCCGTGACGCTCGGTGGTCGGGCTGGTCTCATACAGGGGTCCCTCGCTAAAGCCGCCAACCCTTCCCCAGGGTCCCTCCAGGCCACTCGAGACGCCGAGTGCTGTGCCACTCGGTAGTCGGGTCGGCGGTGAGCGCAGTGGGAGGAGCAGATAGGAGCACACCCGCAGGCAGACAACACCCATTCCGTCACACTGGTGGCAGCGGTGGGATATGCTCTCTGCACCCCCCAAGAAGACCCTCGCCATGGCTGGGTACGGTGTCTACAAAAAGGGACGCCCTGCAGGTCATGTTGGAGAGTCGGGGAGGAACCCCAGGCTCCAAAAGCAAGGACACTCTGATCGAGGAGCTGCAGATGCTAGACCAGGGGGGCGCGTCGACTGTGGCGCACCTCGTCCCCGTCCCCGTCCCTGTCCCCGCAGTGGTCGCTGGAAGTGCCTTCGACCGAAAGGTACGGCAGCGGGTCACCCTCTTCGGAGCGGCCCCATCGGAGGCTGCCATCCACAATGCGATCCAGGAGATCCGACAGGAAGAGGAGCAGGACAAGGGGCGTGAGCACGAACTACGGCTGGCTGAGATGCAGAGTCACCGAGTCATCAGCCCCCACCCGGACCGATCAACCGCCCGTAAAGTGCCCTTTCAAGCATTCAAGGACTTCCGTGAGACAGAGGATGAGATTGAAAGTTTTCTCCAGGACTTCGAACGGCTGTGCCAGGTCCACGAGGTACACCGCGCTGACTGGGTCAGGATTCTTGCTTGCAAACTGACCGGTCGAGCAGCGGAGGCCTATCGGACTGTACCGGACGAGGAGGCCACCAACTACGCCCATGTCAAGCAAGCGTTGTTGAGCCGGTTTGCTGTGACCCCGTAAGCCAGCCGGGTGAAATTCAGGAACTCTCGCCGGCCCAATGGCGCTACCCATGTCGAGTGGGCACACCGGCTGCAACGGGACCTGCAGACTTGGTTCCTGGGCAGTAAAGCGGAGACGGTGGACGACATCACCCAGCTGCTGCTGCTCGAGCAGTTCATTGAGCACACCCCCTCGGCAGTCCGTGAGTGGGTGCGGGACAAAAAACACCAGACTGTGCAGCAAGCAGCTGCCTGGGCGGATGAGTACACCGACACCAGGAAGGTCGCCGGGGGTGAGCGATCTCTGCCCTCCCGACCCGCTCTATCTGCTCCTCCTCCTCCAGAACCGGCAGTTCGGTGGCCTGCAGCACGACCAACGAGCCGGCCCAATACATTGGCCAACGTCCGCTGCTACGGATGCAACCAGGAGGGGCACTACTGTCAGAACTGCCCCAACCGACCGGCCATGCCTCGACCCCCCGCCAGATCATCGCCCTCAGCACATTGCTATGACGCCGAAGCTCCGTGGCCGGATTCCCAGGAAGAATGGGAACGGCTACACGAGGCTGACCCGGTGCAAGCTGCCTCGGCCGACAATCGCCACCATCACCGTCAGGCCGTGTGGATCAACGGGCGAGCCGCTGAGGGGCTCCGGGACTCCGGGGCTACCATCACCTTAGTACGACCCCATCTGATCCAGAGGAACGACCGGTTGAATCACACCGTCGCGGTCCGGGTGGCCGGGGGGGAAGGTACTCCGGCTCGAGACGGCACGCGTCCACTTAGACTGGGGTTCCGGGGAGAGAGTGGTGCGGGTGGGGTTATTGGACCGATTGCCGGTCGAAATTCTCCTCGGCAACGACCTGGGACGGTTGGTCTCTGCCTACACCACAGACGCAGCCGCTCCGGTGACCACCCGGCAACAGAGTCAACGCCACGGCACTCCGATGGGGACCCAGGTGAGATCCCAACCAAAACCCCCCCGACCCCCCAAACCCCGACGAATCCCGACTCCACCCTCCCAACCGGACTTCCCCCTCCCGTGGAGCTCCCCCGAGACGCTCCGACACCAAACCCAGACCGATCCCACGCTAGAGCGCTACCGGGACCGGGCCGGCCAGGGCCTGGGCGACGGTAGAACCGATAGCATAGAGTGGGAGGATGGGCTCCTCTACAGGTACACCGCGAGGGAGGGGACCAAAAATCAGCAGGTCCCGCACAAACAGATGATAGTACCCCAGGGCCCTAGACAGGACCTCTTAAGACTGGCAAACGACATTCCCCTCGCTGGTCATCTGGGGCAAAAGAAGACTCGACACCGGTTGGCGCGCGCATTCTTTTGGCCCCGCCTCAGTGAGGATACCCGCGAGTACTGTCGCACCTGTCCGGTCTGCCAGAAAGTAGGGAAGACCGGAGATCACCCAAAAGCCCCACTGCAACCCATGCCCATCATTCAGGAACCCTTTAGCCAGGTGGCGGTCGACATAATCGGGCCCTTGCCCCGCCCCAGTGCCACCGGTAAGAAATACATTCTCACCGTGGTGGACTATGCCACCCGGTACCCTGAGGCTGTGGCCTTGGCCAACATCTGGGCAGACACCGTAGCCGACACCCTCTTACGGGTGTTTACAAGGGTGGGGTTCCCTCAGGAGATTCTGTCCGACCAGGGTACCCAGTTCACTGCTGAGCTAACCCAGCAGCTCTGGCGTCTGTGGGGTCAAGGTGCTTCACAGCGCCCCATATCAACCCCAGACGAACGGGCTGTGTGAGCGGTTTAATGGGACCCTGAAGCAGCTCATCCGGGCCTTCGCGCACGAGGGAAAGGATTGGGAGAAATATTTGCCCCACCTATTATTCGCCTATCGGGAGGTTCCTCAGGAATCCACCGGATATTCTCCCTTTGAATTATTGTATGGGCGAGAGGTGAGGGGGCCCCTAGATTTAGTTAGGGCTCAGTGGGAGGGGGAACAGGAGGAAGGTGGGGTCCCCGTGCTGAGTTACGTCTTGGAGCTCCGGGAGCGCTTGGCAGAACTCGCGGGGTTCGTTCAAGGGCATGGAAACGGCCCAGGCTCAGCAGAAAACGTGGTACGACCGCTCTGCTTGCAGTCACTCGTTCCTCGTGGGGCAGAAGGTTCTGGTGTTGAAACCACAGCGGCAGAACAAGCTGCAGGCGGCCTGGCAAGGCCCCTACAGGGTGGTAACCCAACTAGGGGATACCACCTATGTGGTTGTCAGCTGCGCAGACACCAGAATCCAGCGGACGTTCCACGTCAACATGCTGAAGGCCTACCATGAGCGCCCAGAGACGGTGGACGCCATCTGCGCGCCAGCCACCGAGGAGACAGAACCGTTCCCCTTAATAGAACTTCCCGGGATAACCAAGCAGCCTTCAGGGGTAGATCAGGTACAGCTGGGGGAGGAGTTAGGGCCCGATAAGCAGGCGCAGGCGAGGCAGTTACTCCACAACCACCAGGAGATTTTCTCGGCCCTTCCCGGATACACCAGCCAGGCCATCCATCAAGTAGAAACCCCCGGTCAGAGACCCCTCTTGCAACCCGCCTACCGGAGGCTGTCCGTGAACCCATGCGGGCCGAGATCCGGGAGATGCTGGAGCTGGGGGTCATCAAACCTTCGGCCAGTCCATGGGCGTCGCCCGTAGTCTTGGTCCCCAAGAAAGACGGTACCACCAGGTTCTGTGTCGACTATCGGCGGTTGAACGACTGTACCATCACAGACGCTTACCCCATGCCCCGAGTCGACGAGCTACTAGATCAGATCTCCCGGGGTCATTTTCTGACCCCGTTCGGTCTGTACCAATTTCGGGTCATGCCGTTCGGGATGAAGAACGCCCCTGCTACCTTCCAGCGGTTAATCGATCGCCTCCTCGATGGCCTCCAGGGATTCGCTTGCGCATACCTGGATGACATAGCCATCTATAGCCAGACCTGGGAGGAACACCTTCATCACGTAGGGGCAGTCTTGAGCCGGATTAGGGACGCCAACCTGACCCTTAAGCCAGAGAAATGCAGGGTGGGGATGGCTGAAGTGCAGTACCTGGGCCACCGGGTGGGCTGTGGGATACAACGACCGGAGCCCACCAAGGTGGAAGCCATCCTAGACTGGCCCACCCCTGTGACCAAGACCCAGGTATGACGGAATGGGATGTTGTTCCGCCTGCGGGTGTGCTCTATCTGCGTGGCCCCGTCGCTTACCGCTGGCCCGACTACCGAGTGACACGGCACTCGGCGTCTCGTGCGGCCTGGCGTGACCCTGGGGAAGGGTTAGCGGGCGGTGGAGGGGACCCCTGCCTAGAACCAGCCCGACCACAGAGCCACACGGTACTCAGCGTCCCGAGCAGCTGGTTCACTGACCTTGTGGGAGGTGGAGTACGTCTGCGGCCGGCCGGCCGATTACGGGGATCGGATCTCTTCCGGCAAATATTCGGATCTGATCGCGGAGGACTTTCGGATCGTAGGTGAATGCAGCTTCGGATCTTGCGGGATCGACAAAGTCTTCGGATCTTACCGCGATCTCTTCCAATACCGAAGCGCGGTACACGGCCGCGCCCTTCGGATCGGATCTCGGACTAATCGTCTGGGAACCGAACACCATCCGCTGCGCCTCTGTCCTAATGCGAGATGCAGGCACAGAGCGCTCGGTTCGGTTCGGATCTAGTTGAACACCGTACCCTGAGACTGCGGGGAATACTCAGACGATGAAGCACGGCGGAGAAATAAAGACATCAGTCGAGGCTCGATGCACTGGTAAATCTGGCTTTATTGTTCACAGCTCAGGCATTTATCAACTTTACACAAATTATAATACAATGGGAATCCCTGCCCGCCCTCACAGGACCCATTGGCCGTTGCAGTTCGGGGAGTCGCCGATTCGGACCGGATGGTCCGAATCGGCCATTTTACGATTCGAACCGGATGGTTCGAATCGGCAATTTTCCGATTCGAATAATCTGATTGCAACCACGAGGCAATCGGAAAATGGCGGCGGGCAAGGCAGACAAAGGGAACACATTTCACAATCAACGGGGAACACTGTATTACACCACACATAACCACATCTAATAAAAAGTACTGCAAAACTCTGTGCGTGCCACCGCACCTAAGTGTTCAGGGCAAAATCAATGTCCGTGTGCACCGCCCCTGGCTGAGGGTGCTGGGCCATTCCGTGACACCAGGTCCTCACCTTCTTGGGCACCGCGGGGTACTATAGGAAGTTTGTGCCCCATTACAGTGACCTGGCCAAGCCCCTGACCGACTTGACAAAGAAATCCCTGCCCCGCCAACTCCTGTGGTCCCCGGAGTGTGAACAGGCCTTCCAACAACTGAAGGCCGCCCTGACCCAAGCTCCCCTACTGGCAGCTCCCAACTATAATAAACGTTTTGTCGTCCATACAGATGCCTCGATGTTTGGACTGGGAGCCGTTCTAAGTCAAGTGGGGGACGACGGGGGGGGATCATCCGGTGGCGTTCATCAGCCGGAAGCTTTTACCGCGGGAGGTGGGATATGCTGCGGTGGAAAAGGAGTGCCTGGCCTTGGTCTGGGCCCTACGGAAGTTCCAGCCCTATGTTTACGGGCGGTCCTTCACCGTGATGACCGATCATAACCCACTGGTGTGGCTCAACCGGGTGGCGGGGGAAAACGGCCGCCTGTTGCGGTGGAGTCTGGCTCTCCAACCGTTTAATTTCACCATCCAATACCGGCCCGGGTCACAGAATGGAAATGCTGATGGGTTATCGCGGCAATCGGCCCGGGACCCGGGAGACCCGAGAACACCGACTTCCCCGGTACGACCCGTTGGGGTCCAACCGGGTGCGTCGGACTTTGGGAGGGGGAGGAGTGTCACGGAATGACCCAGGAGGCTTGGCCGCAAAGCCCAGGACTCCCAGCCAGGGACAGTTTTATTGACGGTTGTGTTACTATGGACTCTTAAGTGCCGTTGCACTGGAGGAACATCTTGTTTTCTTTATTACATTAGGTTATTATTGTGTGATGTAAAAAAAAGTGTCCCCTGTATGTATAACTGGGAAACGTATGTATACCCCATTGTATGTTCTGCCCGTCGCCATTTGCCATCGCCTCGTGGATCCGGTCGAAGTGGCTGAATCGTAAAATGGCCGATTCAGAACATCCGGTCGAATTGGCCGAATCGAAAAATGGCCGATTCGGAACGTCCGGTTACGAATCGGGACCAAGGCACTCCACCTCGAGAAAGGGCCAATGGGATCATGGGGGGCGGGCAGGGTTTCCATTGTCTTGTATATGTATGATTGTTGATAAATATATGTGAAGTTCTCAGTAAAGCTCAGTTCAACCTGTACATTCAGCTCCGCCTGGTGTCTTTTCTGATCGTTCGCCACACGAGGCTCCTCGCAGTCTCTGTGCACATCACCCACGAGGTACGACTCATCGACCGCTGTGGCGACGTCCCGCGCATCGGAACGGTGAACCGCCGCATCCACGATAATTCCGTATCTCCGAATCGAAATTGCGGTGCCGCTTCCGCGCATCTATCCCCCCGAACAATCGTACCCGCTTCGATTCTGCGGCTCGATCCGAAGCCCCGATGCGGCGCTTCCCGCGCGCATCGACCCAACGAAACGTGGCCCATCCGAAACGTTTCCCGTCCGAACGAGTGAACCACGGACGAAACGTTTCCCACCAGAGCAGCTAACTCAGCAGACGGTCTCATCTTCCCTGAGGTCAGTAGATCAGCTGCTCGAGACGCCGAGTGCCGTGACGCTCGGTGGTCGGGCTGGTCTCATACAGGGGTCCCTCGCTAAAGCCGCCAACCCTTCCCCAGGGTCCCTCCAGGCCGCTCGAGACGCCGAGTGCCGTGCCACTCAGTAGTCGGGTCGGCGGTGAGCGCAGTGGGAGGAGCAGATAGGAGCACACCCGCAGGCGGACAACACCCATTCCGTCACAGTTACTCCAACATTATTTAAAACACACAGCTCTTTGAATAACCCGGTAAATCATAACCCACATAAAAGGCCAGCATGTGAAGCTGCTTGAGAATCCACTAAAGGTGTTACTCAGCAATGCACGTATGGTGCTTTTCTCATTTGGCACACTATAGAGTTATAGTGACTAATGTCCAGTGATTCAGTCTGTTATATCAAGTTCCTATGTGTGATTACATTCCCTTTGTGTTGTCTCCGTGTGCTATGGCGAGGTCCTTGTGGGGTCTCCGTGTGCTATGGCTAGGTTTTTGTGTGTTTCTATTGTGTGATTACGGCGTGTTATAGCAAGTTTTTATTTTACTTTTTTTATGTTTATTATAATATATATATATATATATATATATTTTATTTATTTATTTTTTATTTCTCTTAGTGTTATACTACATTAGTGATTTCAGTGTGTTATAGAGAGGAATTTCGTGATTTCAGGGTGTATGATAGCTACATCATTAGAGTGACTTTGTGTGTTATACCGAGGTCCTACGTGTGATTTCACTATGTATAGTGAGTTCCTACTGTGTTTATGGTGAGGGCACATGCGTGTATAGGGAGGCCCTGTGTTTGTTTACGGTGTTTATATGGGTTGCTTATTGTGACGGAATGGGTGTTGTCCGCCTGCGGGTGTGCTCTTATCTGCCACTCCTTGTGCCCTCGCCGCCTGACCCGACTACCGAGTGGCACGGCACTCGGCGTCTCGAGCGGCCTGGAATGACCCTGGGAAAGATGGGACCGTCTGCTGGGTTAGCTGCCCTGGAGGGAAACGTTTCGGCTGTGCAGCGTTTCGATGGGTCGATGCGCGGACGAAGCGCCGCTGCTCCGATTCGGGAATGCGGAGTTACAGTGGATGCGGCGGTTCGTTGGGTCGATGCGCGGACGAAGCGCCGCTGCTCCGATTCGGGGATGCGGAGTGTGCCGATGCGCGGCTCAGCCACAGGGGTCGCAGAATCGTACCTGGGCAATGGGTGTGCAAGAGACTGCGGGGAATCTCATTGCAGGGAAGGCTCAAAGAAGATACCAGGCGAAGCTGTATGTACAGGTTGAACTGAGCTTTACTGAAAACTTCACATGTATTTATCAACAGTCATACAAAGACAAGACAATGGAATCCCTGCCCGCCCCCCATGGGTCTCATTGGCCCTTTCTCGAGTTGGGGACATTGGTCCCGATTCGGATTGGTCGCCCCCGAATCGAGGTGGTGCCGATTTGTTACCGGACGTTCCGAATCGGCCATTTTACGATTCGGCCACTTTTCGTTTCGACCACCTTTCGACCGGATCCAGCTCGGCCCCCATTTTGAGCTTGGAATCTCTTTGTTCTCTCCAGACCCACGAGGGGATGGGCAATGGCGACGGGCAGAATCATACAAGGTGTGTCTTACATACTTTACACGGTTATACATACAGGGAACACTTTTATTACATCACGCAATGACAACCACATCTAATAAAGAAATCAAGGTGTTCCTACGGTGCAACGGCACTTAAGAGTCCACAATAACACAAACGCCATTGAAACTGTCCCTGGCTGAGAGTCCTGGGCTTTGCTGCCGAGCCTCCTGGGTCATTCCGTGACACTTATTATGATTTTGGCTGCAGCCATGGATGATACTAAAATTGGACAGTCAGTCATGCTCTATACTGAGCACCTAAACTAATAAGGCACAGCAGTCCACAAACAGCCAAAGCAAAATTACTGGAAATCCTAATGCCCCTAATAACATACAAAACAACAAATCACTGAATTCTGGCAGAGTTATCCCAGAACAATAACCCTTTAGAAATTACTATCACGCAGCTCTACACCAAATGAACAAGGAATACAGTATTGCAAATTGAAACAAATATAAATAAGCATCCACTAAATAAACCTACAAATCCATACAATGGGAAACCCACACCTATCCTTCCAATAAATAATGGAACTAGGAATATATATATATAGCAGACTTATGATAATAGAGTATGCATAACAGATAGATACTGCAAGTAATACTTATCCAGTCATTGGTTTTCATACGATGATGGTGATGCAAAATGGAGCTCGCTGCCGCCCTGTCTCTGAAGTTCTTAGTAAAAGAAAAATTACTGCAATCCCAAAATGCCCCCCGCCCAGCCTCTTGTATCCTCCCTTCCCCCTCCTTTTCCATTGTTTATCTTCCCATTGTACCCAATCACAAAGAGCCATGCTTCCGCTCATAAAACAAAGCCTGATCCCATAGACAAAGAAAACTCCTCCCCTTTCACTCTTGTGCAATACAGGGATAATCCTTAAACCTCCTTCATTCCTAATTAGTCTTTCTCTCGAACAAAGAGACAGAACACACCCCCCACAGATGCATATATAGGTAAGTGAAACAATGTTGCACACATATGACCAATGGCTCCACATTTCTTATCTGACCATCCGGCCCAGGCCATCAGTCATGTCCCCCTTCCTTAAAGGTGCAGGGGATTCTGAGCTGCACAGCATTAAAACACACAGAACTGTGCACTATGTATGAGCGTATCACAGAGCTGCACAGCATTAAAACTAATTTCATTCTAAACGCCCCCTCTTTTCTTTTCACCCCAAACCACCCCAAATCTTCTCATTTCATTAAACACCCCCACTCATCATCTCATTAAATACCCCCCACTCATCATCTCATTAAATACCCCCCACTCATCATCTCATTAACCCCCCACTCATCATCTCGTTATCCCCCCACTCATCATCTCATTAAACACCCCCCACTCATCTTGTTAACCCCCACTCAGCATCTCATTATCCCCCCACTCATCATCTCGTTAACCCCCCACTCATCATCTCATTAACCCCCACTCATCATCTCATTAACCCCCACTCATCATCTCATTAACCCCCACTCATCATCTCATTAACCCCCTCACTCTAAATTTCATTAAAGCGCCCCCCCCCGTTCGAACCTGGGGGCTGGGTTCTCTCCTCTGTGCGGCATCTGCATCACGTGGAGCGCTGGGAGGAAGTGACATTAAATGCTCACTTCCAGCACACAGTAGCAGGCTGCCGCTGCAGCAATGAGGAGGCTAAAGGAGGCAGCGCTCGGCGGCCGGTGATTCAGTCACCGGCAGCTGCGGACAGCGCGTCCCATGGTGCGGCGGGTCACAGTGACCTGCGGGTCCCACTGAGTGGCGGGGCGGCCGCCCCCTGGAATTTGGCGCTTAGGCCAAGATACACCGCTGTACAGACACACACAAACATAAACAAAGCTACAGACACACACACAAAACACAGCTACAGACACACACACAAACACAGCTACAGACACACACACATAAACACAGCTACAGACACACACAAACATAAACACAGCTACAGACACACACAAACAAACACAGCTACAGACACACACAAACATAAACACAGCTACAGACACACACACAAAACACAGCTAGACACACACACAAAACACAGCTACACACAAACGCAGCTACAGACACACACACACACAAACACAGCTACAGACACACACACACACACACACAAACACAGCTACAGACACACACACACACAAACACAGCTACAGACACAAACACAGCTACAGACACACAAACACAGCTACAGACACACACAAACACAGCTACAGACACACACACACAAACACAGCTACAGACACACACACAAACATAGCTACAGACACACACACAAACACAGCTACAGACACACACACAGCTACAGACACACACAAACACAGCTACAGTACATGACTGATTAGGCCTGAGACCTTCCTAGCCCATACCCCAATAACCTGAATAAGACACAAACGCATATATGTCAGTTGGAATGTACATGGGCCACAGCTTTATTAAACCAAATACAACCATCCCTCGCAGTGCTTAATCACAACCCTGCCCTATCGCTCCATGCAATAGGCATTTACACCAATATCCAACCAAGAGCTCGTCCCCCCTGCAAGCCTCACCCGATGGCGGCTAATACATCCTTTAAGCACTGCTGTCCAGGGAAACCCGCCAATCCTCAGCTGTGACACGATGGGATGAAATCCAAGGGTGGGTGGGCAGGTCTCACCTTGATGCACGTCTCACGCTGGCAGGAACAAGAGGAAGAACCTGCCCCCATCACCAGCATATATAGTCCAGGTAAGCAACACTGTTGCAAACACTCCAGCAATAACATCATAGCTTTTCCTTGACTGACAGGCCCAGACATCCGTCCAGCCCCCCCCCCCCTCCTGAGGGGCCCCAGGGATTCTACACCCTTCCAGATCCTTCCTTAATTTACAGGCCCAGGCCCTCAGTCATGTCCCCCTTCCTGAAGGTCCAGGGGGTTCTGACACACATACACATAAACACAGCTACAGACACACAAACACAGCTACATACACACATAAACACAGCTACAGACACACAAACACAGCTACATACACACATAAACACAGCTACAGACACACAAACACAGCTACATACACACACAAACACAGCTACATACACACATAAACACAGCTACATACACACACAAACACAGCTACATACACACATAAACACAGCTACAGACAAACAAACACAGCTACATACACACACAAACACAGCTACATACACACATAAACACAGCTACAGACACACAAACACAGCTACATACACACACAAACACAGCTACATACACACATAAACACAGCTACAGACACACAAACACAGCTACATACACACATAAACACAGCTACATACACACACAAACACAGCTACATACACACATAAACACAGCTACAGACACACAAACACAGCTACATACACACATAAACACAGCTACATACACACACAAACACAGCTACATACACACATAAACACAGCTACAGACAAACAAACACAGCTACATACACACACAAACACAGCTACATACACACATAAACACAGCTACAGACACACAAACACAGCTACATACACACACAAACACAGCTACATACACACATAAACACAGCTACAGACAAACAAACACAGCTACATACACACACAAACACAGCTACAGACACACAAACACAGCTACATACACACACAAACACAGCTACAGACACACATAAACACAGCTAGAGACACACACAAAGACAGCTACAGACACACAAACAAAGCTACAGACACACACAAAGACAGCTACAGACACACAAACACAGCTAGAGACACACACACATAAACACAGCTAGAGACACACACACATAACACAGCTACATACACACACACAAAACACAGCTACATACACACACACAAAAACACAGCTATAGACACACACAAACACAGCTACAGACACACACAACACAGCTACAGACACACACAAACACTGCTACAGACACACACACTCAAAAACACAGCTACAGACACACACAAAACAGCTACAGACACACACAAAAACACAGCTACACACGCAAAAACACAGCTACACACAAACACAAAAACACAGCTACACACACATAAAACACAGCCACAGACACACACACACACAAAAACACAGCCACACACACAAAAACACAGCCATAGACACACACACACACACAAAAACAGACACACGCACAAAAACACAGCAATAGACACACACACATAGACACAAACACAAATAATTCTAATTATCACTAATGTTATTTTCACATTTTTTGTGCATTTTCTAACCTGGAAAACAGTCAATGTGTTCCGCAAAGTCTCTTATGGGAAAATCAAGGTTGTCGTGCACACTGCTTCGTCAAACTGTAATGATGCTCTTTGGAACAAAACCTAAACTACACAAATTGCAAAATCCCCATCTATGTGTTGGGACAAAATAAAATGGCCCGCTGACCACAGTCACTTCTCTCAAATATCTAGGTATGTGGTTGGACCCTAATCTATCCTTTGGCCCCACATCGAAAAACTCTCATCTAAACTTTACCCCAAACTAGGTGCCCTGTACAGAAACAAATCCTGGCTGAGCCCCGCGGTAACAAAGCAGATTGTACAACAAATGCTTATGCCGGCTATTGAATACGGAGATGTAGTGTATGCAGCCGCCCCGCAAACGCACCTTCATAAACTTACTACATTGTATAACTCATTCTGCCGCTTTGTGCTACAATGTAACTACATGACCTACTATTGTGACATATTAAAAGAGCTAAACTGGCCATCGCTGGAGTCTAAACGCACCCTTCATCTTTCCAGCCTGGTGTCTAAGAGCATTTCTGGGAAGCTGCCACCCTACCTGAATAGACTGTGTCATGGAACGGACATGAGAGCTCTTTTCAGCGAGCCACAGGACTAAAGACTGAACCCTTTTTAAAGACCATTTTTCCTGTTTTCGTTTTGGTTTTTGTTTTGGCGTTATGTGAGCCTATGGACCTCTTATTTTATTGCTAGATGTGGTTTCATTGGTGTAATGTAATGAAAATGTACCCTGTATGATGTGACTGTAAAAGTATGAAAGAAACCGTTTGTATGTGTTTTTCCCCGTCGCCATTTTGCTCATCCCAGCATGGTTTCACAGAACAAAGGATCTCATGCCCCAAGATGGAGGATGCAGCGGGCCAGAGGATTGGAGGCTTTTCCAAGACCTCATCTGCCTAATACCCTGGACAATGGGGGAGCCTGAAAGGGCAAGATAGAGGATACAGCAAGCCAGCTGATTGGAGGCTTTTCCAAGACCTCATCTGCCTAATCCCCTGGACAATGGGGGAGCCTGAAAGGGCAAGAAAGAGGATACAGCAAGCCAGCTGATTGGAGGCTTTTCCAAGACCTCATCTGCCTAATCCCCTGGACAATGGGGGAGCCTGGAAGGGCAAGATAGAGGATACAGCAAGCCAGCTGATTGGGGGCTTTTCCAAGACTTTATCTGCCTAATCCCTGGACAATGGGGGAGCCTGAAAGGGCAAGATAGAGGATACAGCAAGCCAGCTGATTGGAGGCTTTTCCAAGACCTCATCTGCCTAATCCCTGGACAATGGGAAGGCTAAAAGGGACCTGATAGGGAACAGGAGGCTGGGAAAGGCGCCAATCAGTGCTGGTTGTGTGGGTGGGGGAGTTGGTAATCTGTTTGTGTGAAGTTGTATAAATGACCCTGTTGAAACCCATAAAATTCAGTTCACTGTTTAAAAGCATACAGCCCCGTCTGGTGTATTCATTTCAGAGCTACAATCACTATTGCAGGAGACACTCAGCGGTCTCCTGCATCACCACTCAACCCAGGAACGGGATCCCCAAGGCAACACTGCACCATCTCTCCAGACGCCGGACCAACGCCATTTCATCCTCCAGGCCGCTCGAGACGCCGAGTGCCGTGCCACTCGGTAGTCGGGCCGGACGCCACCAAAGGGGGGGGTCAGATAGAGCAGGACCGCAGGCGGACTTCCATCCCGCCACAGACTGCTTTCCCCAGCAGCTCCCTCATCCTATAACCTCCGATCCAGGACCAGCACCTTACTTGCAATACCACAATACAAAAAGACAGCGGCTCGGTCCTCATTTTCCTACACAGCACCACAATTATGGAATAACCTCCCAGACACCATCAAATCTTCCCCCAGTCTTAAGTCACTCAAGAGCTCCTTACTAACATACCTTAATACAGAATGCACCTGTAAACATGTAACACAGTGACTATATACAGAAAGCGCCTGTAAACATGTAACACAGTGACTATATACAGAATGCGCCTGTAAACATGTAACATAGTGACTATATACAGAATGCGCCTGTAAACATGTAACACAGTGACTATATACAGAAAGCGCCTGTAAACATGTAACACAGTGACTATATACAGAATGCGCCTGTAAACATGTAACACAGTGACTATATACAGAATGTGCCTGTAAACATGTAACATAATGACTATATACAGAATGCACCTGTAAACATGTAACAGTGACTATATACAGAAAGCGCCTGTAAACATGTAACAGTGACTATATACAGAATGCACCTGTAAACATGTAACATAGTGACTATATACAGAATGCACCTGTAAACATGTAACACAGTGACTATATACAGAATGCACCTGTAAACATGTAACACAGTGACTATATACAGAATGTGCCTGTAAACATGTAACATAATGACTATATACAGAATGCACCTGTAAACATGTAACAGTGACTATATACAGAAAGCGCCTGTAAACATGTAACAGTGACTATATACAGAATGCACCTGTAAACATGTAACATAGTGACTATATACAGAATGCACCTGTAAACATGTAACACAGTGACTATATACAGAATGCACCTGTAAACATGTAACCTAGTGACTATATACAGAATTTGCCTGTAAACATGTAACACAGTGACTATATACAGAATGCACCTGTACACATGTAACACAGTGACTATATACAGAATGCACCTGTAAACATGTAACACAGTAACTATATACAGAATGCGCCTGTAAACATGTAACACAGTGACTATATACAGAATGCACCTGTAAACATGTAACACAGTGGCTATATACAGAATGCACCTGTAAACATGTAACATAATGACTAAATACAGAATGCACCTGTAAACATGTAACACAGTAACTATATACAGAATGCGCCTGTAAACATGTAACACAGTGACTATATACAGAATGCACCTGTAAACATGTAACACAGTGACTATATACAGAATGCGCCAGTAAACATGTAACACAGTGACTATATACAGAATGCGCCTGTAAACATGTAACACAGTGACTATATACAGAATGCGCCTGTAAACATGTAACATAATGACTATATACAGAATGCGCCTGTAAACATGTAACATAATGACTATATACAGAATGCGCCTGTAAACATGTAACACAGTGACTATATACAGAATGCGCCTGTAAACCTGTAACACAGTGACTATATACAGAATGCGCCTGTAAACATGTAACACAGTGACTATATACAGAATGCGCCTGTAAACATGTAACATAATGACTATATTACAGAATGCGCCTGTAAACATGTAACATAATGACTATATACAGAATGCGCCTGTAAACCTGTAACACAGTGACTATATACAGAATGCGCCTGTAAACATGTAACACAGTGACTATATACAGAATGCGCCTGTAAACATGTAACATAATGACTATATACAGAATGCGCCTGTAAACCTGTAACACAGTGACTATATACAGAATGCGCCTGTAAACATGTAACATAATGACTATATACAGAATGCGCCTGTAAACATGTAACACAGTGACTATATACAGAATGCACCTGTAAACATGTAACACAGTGACTATATACAGAATGCACCTGTAAACATGTAACACAGTGACTATATACAGAATGCGCCTGTAAACATGTAACACAGTGACTATATACAGAATGCACCTGTAAACATGTAACACAGTGACTATATACAGAATGCACCTGTAAACATGTAACACAGTGACTATATACAGAATGCACCTGTAAACATGTAACACAGTGACTATATACAGAATGCGCCTGTAAACATGAACATAGTGACTATATACAGAATGCGTAGACAAGAGAGAAAAGAACAGCGCTAGTCCAGTGCCCCACTATTGCGGGAGGTAAAAAAAGGGGGGGGGGGTACACCACTGGTAAGTGCACTCCAAAAATATTGCAAAAACAGTAAAAAGCAGTATTGACCTGTAAGACACTTCAGTCCAATGGACGTAGATGATGATGAACAGGCATAAAAAAACTAAAAAAGGAAAGAAAATACGCATATGGTGCAGTATGTTAATGCACAGGTGTGAGGTGGATAGGTGAAATGGTGGAACTCACATGTGCTGGAACCTGTACAATTAAGGCTCACTAAGATCGCAGTGGGTCCCTTCAGGGATGACCCCGTCCCGTCTTCATGCAGTTCCAGACGTTATTCAGATGGGCCATACATGGAACGAAGCAGACACATACCATAGTGCAACATAGCAAGCTAAAAGATAGTACAAGCCAGGTGGTCGCAACACTTACGTGGTGAAGAGCCTGTGTGAAGTCACTGGCTCAGTACAGGCGCCTGGGTGTAAAAAGGGATACACCAAACCCTCTTCATAAGATAGAAGAGAAAGAAAACCTGTAACACAGTGACTATATACAGAATGCGCCTGTAAACATGTAACACAGTGACTATATACAGAATGCGCCTGTAAACATGTAACATAATGACTATATACAGAATGCGCCTGTAAACATGTAACATAATGACTATATACAGAATGCGCCTGTAAACCTGTAACACAGTGACTATATACAGAATGCGCCTGTAAACATGTAACACAGTGACTATATATACAGAATGCGCCTGTAACATGTAACACAGTGACTATATACAGAATGCGCCTGTAAACATGTAACACAGTGATACATAATAACATGACGCATGTAAGCGACCTGTAAACATGTACTGTAAACTGACTATGCTATATACAGAATGCGCCTGTAAACATGTAACACAGTGACTATATACAGAATGCGCCTGTAAACATGTAACACAGTGACTATATACAGAATGCGCCTGTAAACATGTAACATAATGACTATATACAGAATGCGCCTGTAAACCTGTAACACAGTGACTATATACAGAATGCGCCTGTAAACATGTAACACAGTGACTATATACAGAATGCACCTGTAAACCTGTAACATAATGACTATATACAGAATGTGCCTGTAAACATGTAACACAGTGACTATATACAGAATGCACCTGTAAACATGTAACATAATGACTATATACAGAATGCGCCTGTAAACATGTAACACAGTGACTATATACAGAATGCGCCTGTAAACATGTAACATAATGACTATATACAGAATGCGCCTGTAAACCTGTAACACAGTGACTATATACAGAATGCACCTGTAAACATGTAACACAGTGACTATATACAGAATGCGCCTGTAAACATGTAACACAGTGACTATATACAGAATGCACCTGTAAACATGTAACATAATGACTATATACAGAATGCTCCTGTAAACTTGTAACACAGTGACTATATACAGAATGCGCCTGTAAACATGTAACATAATGACTATATACAGAATGCGCCTGTAAACATGTAACATAGTGACTATATACAGAATGCACCTGTAAACATGTAACATAGTGACTATATACAGAATGCACCTGTAAACATGTAACACAGTGACTATATACAGAATGCACCTGTAAACATGTAACATAGTGACTATATACAGAATGCGCCTGTAAACATGTAACAGTGACTATATACAGAATGCACCTGTAAACATGTAACACAGTGACTATATACAGAATGCACCTGTAAACATGTAACATAGTGACTATATACAGAATGCACCTGTTAACATGTAACATAGTGACTATATACAGAATGCACCTGTAAACATGTAACATAGTGACTATATACAGAATGCACCTGTTAACATGTAACATAGTGACTATATACAGAATGCGCCTGTAAACATGTAACATAGTGACTATATACAGAATGCACCTGTAAACATGTAACCTAGTGACTATTTTTCCTACATATTTATTTTCTGTTAATCTGTATATTTGTGTTGTTTTTTTAATATCTTGCATTGTATTACTTTGTATTTCTGTAACTCTTCAATGCTCTTGAACCCAGGACATACTTGAAAACGAGAGAAATCTCAATGTATCCTTCCTGGTTAAATCCTTTATAAATAAATAAATAAATAAATATCACAATTAAGGGTGCAGCTAACCTAAGACTGAGCCATTCCCCAAAAACCCAGAGAAAAAGGGAAAAATGAAAAAATGCAATAAAAAAAGCCAATTTTATTATAATAAAGAAAAACGAATGAATGTCCAAATGCAGAGCGAAAGCTAAGATCCGTCCCAGAAATAGAACAAAGAGCACATATTGGACATCGCCCCAAACATAGAGGACAACCAAACTTATTTCTGAAAAGACGCTCCCGTCAGTATTATCGCTCACACCATTACGACAACATAAGCAGCGCATTCCACTAAGAATCAAACAAACAATATACAGACACTACACACACTATAACCAAAACGGAGGCGCTTCTACAAACCGACCGAGACCAAACGTCCCAACGTTTTGGCCAGAAGCCTTTGTCACAGGTAGCCTTTTTTATCTTTGTTAGAATTGGCTTTTTAAAGCTTTCCGGCTTTTCTTTTCAAATCTGCAAAGTCTCTTATAACACCAGTGCCACCGGCATTCGACACCGGCATGGGCAACCGGCATTCGACACCGGCATGGGCCACCGGCATGGGACACCGGCATCTGATGGCTTAACAGGTTGAAGCTAAGGACCCGTGCCATGCATGTTACATAAACAGAATGGACTACGTCTCCTTGCAGTGCCAATCTGGCAGTAGACGTGATGTGGCACAGGGTGCGTCACAGTGGGCATTACTCAGACAATACATGTCATGGTTTGACAAATACAATGTAAATAGCTGTAAACTCACACACTGCTAACGTTCTTTTGATGGCCGGATGCTGAAATAGGCCCCAGACAGATTGAGCATGTCTATAGTGGCCTGAAATGGGACAGATCTCAGACGCGGCCAGTGACAAGCCACTTTGACCTTTGGGTAGATGGACCTAGAGATGCATTAGGGAGGTGCAGGCCTGATGCTCTATGTTGAAGTTACCCTGTACGTACAATTCTAGGTGCAGGGTGCAGGGTGTTTGTGTCGCCTGTGCTTCACATGAATACTGTTATTGTTATTATTGCCATTGTCTATGTGTATCTGTTACTATCTGCTGATAGGATTACTGTGTGTGAGTCACTGTAGTCTTTTCCAACTCCCCTTATCTAGAATATGTTTACATCTGTGACAGATTTTCTTATCTACTATTGTTCTGGTTTGTTGATATGTTGCACAATGCATTTTGGTGACCAGAGTTAATCCCATTATGTGTCCCTGGTCTAATTATGTTCCAGACACCAAGACGCCAGGCAGTGATTCCTGAGCAGTCACAGCAATATGCCAGGGGAGGGAGTAATGATGAATTGCAGTAAGAAGCAATGGTGTCAGCTTCCATTGGTCACCAGGCCCCTTCTGGCACTGTATATATGATCCATTAAAGGCTCAGTTCTGTCTCACTATTGTATCCCCAAGCTCTGTATGCTGCCTCATTTCTAGGGATTCTATCACTGCACTTTCAGTGTAACCATCCTAAAGCTTTGACTAAGGGCTGGAGGAAGGCACAAAACACTGCTGGTGGGAGAATGAGGGGGCGACAAAGGAGCGACAATAACAGTTGAGACCCAGTAGGGGCACAGAGATCTGATACATGCAGGGCCGACCCGTCCATGGTGCCAGATGGAGCCATGGCTCCAGGCAGCACTTTGCCAGGGGCAGCATTTTGGGCCTCAACTAGGCACACCAAACATGATTACTGTGCATTTTATTGCTGTGGACCTCTGTGATACGATCAGATACACACATTACTGAGTTTTATTGCTGTGGAGCTCTGTGATACTTTTAGATACACACATTACTGTGAGTTTTATTGCTGTGGAGATCTGTGATAAGATCAGATACACACATTACTGTGAGTTTTATTGCTGTGGAGCTCTGTGTTATGTTCAGATACACATTACTGTCAGTTTTATTGCTGTGGAGCTCTGATACTTTTAGATACACACATTACTGAGTTTTATTGCTGTGGAGCTCTGTGATAGGTTCAGATACACATTACTGTGAGTTTTATTGCTGTGGAGCTCTGTGATAAGATCAGATACACACATTACTTTGTGTTTTATTGCTGTGAAGCTCTGATACGTTCAGATACACACATTAATGTGCATTTTATTGCTGTGGAGCTCTGTGATAGGTTCAGATACACACATTACTGTGCATTTTATTGCAAAAAGAGATCAGTGCTGGTGGGTGAGAAGCTGCAGAGCTGCGATAAGACACATTCTGTGCTGCAGGTGATATCGCGGACATGGGAGTTTACTCGTCTTCTTTATATTATTGGGTAGTGCTGCTCCAGCTACGGGTGAGCGTCCACTCATTACCAGATTCTGTAGCATCAGATTTCCAGGTTCATTCTGAGCCAACGCGTCAGTACGGACCAGAACCCAACCCAATTGTGACATAATGCCCTCCTCAGTCTCCCCAGGTCAGCCGTCCGCCCGTCTGTCAGTCTGTGCAGCCCCAGGTCAGCCGTCCGCCCGTCTGTTAGTCTGTGCAGCCCCAGGTCAGCAGTCCGCCTGTCTGTCAGTCTGTGCAGCCCCAGGTCAGCCGTCCACCCGTCTATCAGTCTGTGCAGCCCCAGGTCAGCCGTCCGCCCGTCTGTCAGTCTGTGCAGCCCCAGGTCAGCCGTCCGCCCGTCTGTCAGTCTGTGCAGCCCCAGGTCAGCCGTCCGCACGTCTGCCAGTCTGTGCAGCCCCAGGTCAGCCGTCCACCCGTCTGTCAGTCTGTGCAGCCCCAGGTCAGCCGTCCGCCCGTCTGTCAGTCTGTGCAGCCCCAGGTCAGCCGTCCGCCCGTCTGTCAGTCTGTGCAGCCCCAGGTCAGCCGTCCGCCCGTCTGTCAGTCTGTGCAGCCCCAGGGCAGCCGTCCGTCCGTCTGTCAGTCTTTTCAGCCCCATGTCAGCTGTCAGCCCGTCTGTCAGTCTTTGCAGCCCCAGGTCAGCCGTCAGCCCGTCTGCCAGTCTGTGCAGCCCCAGGTCAGCCGTCAGCCCGTCTGTCAGTCTGTGCAGCCCCAGGTCAGCCGTCTGTCCGTCTGTCAGTCTTTGCAGCCCCATGTCAGTCGTCCGCCCGTCTGTCAGTCTGTGCAGCCCCAGGTCAGCAGTCCGCCCGTCTGTCAGTCTGTGCAGCCCCAGGTCAGCCGTCAGCCCGTCTGTCAGTCTGTGCAGCCCCAGGTCAGTCGTCAGCCCGTCTGTCAGTCTGTACAGCCCCAGGTAGTTTGTGTTACAGGATTAGGTGATTTATTCGACACCCCTAAAATGAAATGTCGGGGTAACCGTGATGGACCTGATGCAAAGCGCGGCTGCAGACGGGGATTCGATGACATGGTTTTCTGGTAGCTGTTTATGGACGGCTTTTGCATTGAAGGGGTTAAACTCACAGTCGATTATCCCTGGGCTTTGTAACATTTCGCATGTTGCCTGAAGTTCAGGACAGAAATGTTTTTCTCTATGAGTGAGTATGGGCAGAAAGCTCCATGTAATGAGAGCCAGATGCAGGCTTTAATATTGGGGTGAGGGAGATGATCCGCAGACATTATCCCGGAATATCGCACTAATTCCGCGGAACGGGTTAATCAGGAAACACCGAATGGAAGCTTAGAATGTGGTGGAGAGGAGTCGCTTCCCGGCCGGCCGGCAGCTGCTTACTTGCTGATCACTGCTCCAACCCTCTAGCTCCCAATTCTCCATTTATTTAGCGTTTCCTCCTGGCTTTTCCTGACCTTAAAACACCCTTTATTGCCTGGAAGGGCCCGGCCAGCAATGGCGCTGTACAGGTTAAGTAATGGAGAAGTCACTTGGGTGCAGAGATAACGACTTGCATATTGTACCCGTAACGCAGACAGAAATCCCAACCCAAGTGTAGAGTTTCCTGGAGCGGCCTCCGCATTTCACGCCATATTAACGCATTCACATGTCGTACAATGTCTCATTCACTCGCAGTAACTGAGCACCAGACGCCGAGGCTCACCCCGGCTGGGAAACGCCGCTCCTCCTGTGTGCGCCACAAATTTACAGGCTTCAAAACGGAGTTTAATACACCCTACGACCGGAGACCCCACAAACACAAACACACCCCAAACACACAAAATAACCACAACATTATACGAGAACATAAACATTCAGCCACCCCCCCGACAACATTCATCTGTTTGTGTACCTTGTGCGTGAGTGTATATTATACCGTATGTGTCTGCAGGTGTGTCATCCCTGTGTGTTGTAGTTATTCCGCCTGCGTGTGTTATTTCTGTGTGTTTGTAGTTATTCCGCCTGCGTGTGTTATTTCTGTGTATTTGTAGTTATTCTGCCTGCGTGTGTTATTTCTGTGTGTTTGTAGTTATTCCGCCTGTGTGTGTTATTTCTGTGTGTTTGTAGTTATTCTGCCTGCGTGTGTTATTTCTGTGTGTTTGTAGTTATTCCGCCTGCGTGTGTTATTTCTGTGTGTTTGTAGTTATTCCGCCTGCGTGTGTTATTTCTGTGTGTTTGTAGTTATTTCGCCTGCGTGTGTTATTTCTGTGTGTTTGTAGTTATTTCGCCTGCGTGTGTTATTTCTGTGTGTTTGTAGTTATTCCGCCTGCGTGTGTTATTTCTGTGTGTTTGTAGTTATTCCGCCTGCGTGTGTTATTTCTGTGTGTTTGTAGTTATTCTGCCTGCGTGTGTTATTTCTGTGTGTTTGTAGTTATTCCGCCTGCGTGTGTTATTTCTGTGTGTTTGTAGTTATTCCGCCTGCGTGTGTTATTTCTGTGTGTTTGTAGTTATTCTGCCTGCGTGTGTTATTTTTGTGTGTTTGTAGTTATTCCGCCTGCGTGTGTTATTTCTGTGTGTTTGTAGTTATTCCGCCTGCATGTGTTATTTCTGTGTGTTTGTAGTTATTCCGCCTGCGTGTGTTATTTCTGTGTGTTTCTAGTTATTCCACCTGCGTGTGGTATTTCTGTGTGTTTCTAGTTATTCCGCCTGCGTGTGTTATTTCTGTGTGTTTCTAGTTATTCCGCCTGCGTGTGTTATTTCTGTGTGTTTGTAGTTATTCCGCCTGCGTGTGTTATTTCTGTTTGTTTCTAGTTATTCCGCCTGCGTGTGTTATTTCTGTGTGTTTCTAGTTATTCCGCCTGCGTGTGTTATTTCTGTGTGTTTCTAGTTATTCCGCCTGCGTGTGTTATTTCTGTGTGTTTGTAGTTATTCCGCCTGCGTGTGTTATTTCTGTGTGTTTCTAGTTATTCCGCCTGCGTGTGTTATTTCTGTGTGTTTCTAGTTATTCCGCCTGCGTGTGTTATTTCTGTGTGTTTGTAGGTGTTATACAGTTTGGTCCATATATATTTGGACACAGACACAATTGTATTTTTTTCCGGACTTTACCAAATCCTATTCAAGCTCTAGTTGTATATTGAAGGCCTGAAGCACCGGAGGTGTAGGGCCCTTAAGTTGCCTCTGATGCCAGGACGCAGGGAGGATTTTTCTAGAAGGGTTTTCAGCGTGTGGAGGTTTGTGCGGGAGCGGTGTGGGAGGAGTCACCAGGAGGTTACTTAGGTGCGTGTGGAGAGGCTCTGCACGCCTTTTTCTCCTGAGGTAGAGCTGGGAAAATCTTGAGCTGCGTCAGAGAGCGGTGTTTTCGGCTTTTCTGCTTTAAAATGGTCTTTAAGTATGGCGGAAGGCGGTGAGCTGGAGTCGCTGTTGGAGGAAGTGCGGGAGGCGGCTCGACATCGTGGTGTGGAGTGGGCCAGAAGAAGTTTGTCGGAGGTGCTGGCGGCAGAGTCAGAAGTGGGAGCTCGGCCTGTCAGGGTTTCTAGGCCTCCGGTGCGGTTCAGTCCGGGAGGAGAATCCAGCAGTGGATCAGCGTCTGAGAGGTTGAGATTAAAGGCTGTGAGAGGCCGAGGACGGTTGGTTTAGCGGATGTTTCCTGGAAGTGACGCAGTTGGGAATGAGGCTGGCGTGAGCGTTTCCAGAAGTGTGGAAGGTAGGAGCTCGAGGCCGGTATCGGGGGCTAAGGATCCTTCTGTTCGGAGGGGTGGTGTGGTGAGCGCTACCAGGAGAGAAGGAGTGCGGAGGTCGAGGAGTTCCTCGGGTAGAAGAAGAGTTCGGGTGTCTGCCATGGGTCCCAGAGGTAGAACGAGGTCTGTCTCAGGGACGGATGTTTCGGCGGTAAGTCAGTTGGTGGATGGGAGTGTGGACGGTGGTGTGGCACAAGGTGGTGTTGTGCGGTCACTCAGGAACTCAAAGTAAATTGGTGTTCAGATGGTGGAGGTGAAGTGGCTCCGGATTTTGGTGTGGTGGAGTGGGATAATGGATATGGTGCATCAGGTTCTGAGGCTCATCGCACAAATGTTTTTTCATCCACAGTTCCGATGGTTTGGGAGCGGAGTCCGCTCTTGGTGGTGAAGCACTGGCTTCAATAGGACCGAGTGGTATGTCGGGTTCACTCGGTGAGTCCTCAGGAGTGGCGGATGTGGCAAGGAGGAATGCTTACGTGTAATTTTCGGGGCCTTTGGGGTTTCATTTGAAGCAGGAGGTTAAAGGAGGCATATGGCGGGGGGAGTACGTGGAACTTTTTTCCCTGCTTCCGTTGGATGAGGTGGCTGGGGTTAAGGATGATTCGTCTAAGGATGGTTTTAAGGAAGAAGAGGAGGAAAGGAAAAAGAGATTTCGGAGGATTCCTAAGACATTTGGGAAATGGCTTCGGGCTTTTTGTATTTTGGCAAGTGTGGTTGGGGCGAAGAACCCACAGCACTGTTCGGCTCTTTTTTGCTATGTGGACGGGATTTGGGAGGTTTATCGGATTTATGGTGGTTGGGCGTGGTGGAAATACGATGAGCAGTTTAGGCAACGTTTGGTGGCTCACTCAGGGATGGGGTGGGATCAGATGGACATTACGCTGTGGTTGCGTCTGATGGGGGCTCAGAAGGCTTTTCCCTTTCCAGGGGGAGCCGGTGGGGGAGGGGTCAGTTCTCCACCGGCAGGTGTTAAAAAGGGATCTTGCTGGCAGTTTAACGAGGGTCAGTGCAAGTTTGGTGCAGGGTGCAGGTTCAAGCACGAATGTTCAAATTGTGGAGGATTGCATTCATTGTCCAGATGTTTTAAGAGGGCAAGACAAGGAGGGCTGCCTTTTGGAGGGTCTGGAGATTGGGGCTTCTCCAGTGAAACTCGACGCAATGTTACCGTGGCTAAGGCTTTATGGAAGACATAGAGATGCAGAGTTTTTACGAGACGGTCTTGGTGTTGGTTTTCGGATTCCTTTTGTGGTAAGGCCTGGGGGTGGCAAGTTAAGAAATTTGAAGTCGGATAGAGAGTATCCAGAGGTAGTTTGGGAGAAGGTGTTTAAGGAGATTGGGGCTGGTAGGATGACTGGTCCATTCTCGTCCGGTGCGGGATTTGAGGGTATCCCCTTTTGGGGTTGTGCCGAAGCGGATGGCAGGAGAGTTTCACTTGATTCATCATTTATCCTATCCGCGGGGAGGATCGGTGAATGATGATATTGGTGAGGAGTTGGCTTCGGTGTCGTACGTGTCGTTTTATTCCGTGGTCAGTTTGGTCCGTCGGCTTTTCGGCTATTACCTATTCATCCTTCGTGTCATCATCTTCTGGGGTTTTGGTTTGAAGGCGAATTTTATATCAAGTCAGGAGGCTTCATATTTTGCATTCTCTTTTCTTTACTAAACCATCAGCAGCAAAGAAAGTTTTACATAGCAACAGTAGTAACCAATAGACAACAAGAGAGCAGTAAGTCATTGCCACGCCCTCTTTTCTTTGCTGCTGACCTCCAGGTGAAACGTTTTCAAAACAGCTCCTGGTTGTCAGGCTTACTTTAGTTATATTTTCAATTTTGACTTTAATTCTACATTAGTACTTTGTCTAGTTCCTTAGATTTAGCTATATGTATTGTATGAATTGTTTTTTCTCCTATAGGTTTCATTCCTGCTGCTTGGGCACTCTCCCGCCTGCAGGCGCGCTTTGCTTCTGTTTCATGCTGTCTCTCGGCGGTCTGGGGGACTGGTTTTTACCCCTGTCCGTCGGGGGACTTGCGGCGCTTTTTTCCGAGCAATTTTACCAGGGTTTTTTTCCCTTTGTTGGCTTAACGGCGCCCGCCGCCGCTCCAAGCGCGCGGCTCCCATCCCCTCAGAGAGTGTGCCATTCATCTGCGCTTGCACTCTCCGGCGGCCATCTTAGGTTGCTTCCGTGATTGCCGCCATTTGAGACCTATGCGTCTCCTGCTCTAATGCGCACTGGCAGGAGTTAGCGTCGCTCTTCCCTGAACAGCCTCTGCTTGCTTCTGCCTGGACCCAGGGGCACCCCGCCGATTTACAGGATACCTCGGGGTACCCCCACCGATTTACAGGATACCTCGGGGGACCCCGTATCATATAATTAAATTAATTTTTTTACCCGTCGGCTAGTGCAGGTTACTGTTTGGCCCACAAACACATCGGGTGAGCCCCGATTTAATGTCTCCACAAGTTTATTTATATATATATTACATATATATACCCAACGGGTGCACCCCATTAATCTTCCTATCATTGATCCTTCCTCAGCCCCCTACCAATCCAGAGAAGTTTAGGGCCTGGCTCTTAACGGCAATTTCTGATACTTTGCCCATGGCTCTGGCAGCCATGCCCCCACTTTCCCCAGCCAGAACCTCCGGTTCTGTTTAGGGCCCAGTCACCGGCCCGTTCTGAGGACTCCCAATCTGATCAGTCTGAGTTGGCCGTCCCATCTCGTAAAGACCCTGGAAGGGTCAATCTGAGTCCGCTGGTAAGGGTAAGGGCCCTGCTAAAAAGTCCTCTCGCACTTCTGGCCAAAAAGAAGGGGACGACGTTTATGACCTGGATGACTACCAGGCTGATTATCCAGAGGAGGAAAGAGACTAGACCACCGGTGACCCGCCGGCTACTCCGAGCTCAACAGGTGAGCCCCGTTCTGATGCCATGGCGATCAGGCCCCTCGCCACTGCGCCAACACCGCCACGCTCACTGTTATCCTCGGAAACCCCAGTGCAGATGCTAGACGCTAGAGGAGTTCCCCCTTTTTTTTTTTCGACCCATGCACTACTACCCACCCCAGGTCTTTGGCCTGGCTTCCACCTGACCATATAGCGGAGTTTCTGCACTTTGGCTGCTTGGTCCCTTAGATAAAGCAGACGGGGAGCGTTTGCGGGCAGAATGTCCTCGCCCGACACTACCGGAGAAGGTGTCTCTCACCCTGCCGGACAAAGTGTCTGGAACAGGGCCTCCGCGTCGCTCGGGACAAATTGCTGGATGTTTCCAGCCCTCTCTCCCTCATGTTTCGTCCTGGCAGACGAAGCTTTCACTAACAATATCCCACTCGACCCTGCAAGGGTCCGAGAATGGGCTCAGCGTGCCCTCTGTCTTTTAGGTAACGCCAATCTCTTCTGAACAACGCAAGGCGGTGCTATTTTGCTTTGACGCTAAACCGTAAGGTTAATGTTTATACCAACCTACAAAAGGTCCAACCCAATATGAAAAGAGTCTTCCACCCCAGACTCGTTTTTCCTTCACGGCTGGCGCACCAAGAGGTCGGACCGCCAGCCGATACAACAGCTCCTATAGACCTCGCCTCATCTCAAACCCAAAGCATGGATGTGCAATATAGACCCAGCCCAATCCGGGCTCGGGGAGTTCCCGTCGGTCTTGGCTTCAGCAGAACCAGACGCCACTATTCCGCTGGGGAGTACCCCTGCGCTTCTGCTCACACTCATACCGGTCGCGGGCCGGTTACGTTATTTCCTCCACAAATGGCGTGAGCTCACGTCCAACTCTTGGGTCATGCGAACCGTATCTGTTTTTTTGAGACTTCTCCCAGGTCCCCTTCCGGCCTGCTTCCCCGCCCCCGGCCCATTACTCTTTACAAGAGAAGACCTTAATAGACAAGGAACTTCGCTCCCTGCAGTTGTAAGGGGCCATCCTCCCCGCGCTGGATTCTCCACTCTTCATAAGCAATGTGTTTCTGGTACACAAAAAGTCCGGGGACCTCAGTTCGGTCATAAATTTAAAGCCCTCAATGCCTTTGTGTCCTATCGCCACTTCAAAATGGAGGGCATTCACCTACTCAGGGACCTCCTTTGAGAAGGCGACTGGTTCACGTGACTGGACCTCTTAGATGCGTACCTTAGGGTCCCCGTCCATCCTGCTCATCGCCCGTACCTGCAATTCCACTGACACCACGACCTCTGGCAGTTCACCTGCCTGCTATTCGGCCTCAGCTCCGCGCCATGGTGCTTCACGAAGCTCCTGAAACCGGTCTTGGCCTTCATACGTGCTCAAGGCATCAGGACTATCATATATCTGGACGATATACTAATACTGGCTCCGGATCTTGTCCAGTCCTCCCATCACACGGCCCTTGTGGTTATACTCCTGCAAGACCTCGGGTTCATCATCAACGGGGACAAGTCAGCACTTCATCCAGCTCAATACGTCACCTTCCTAGGGTTCAACAGCCTCAACGTCTTGCCAGCTATGTCTCCCTCTGCAAAGCTTCGAGCCATCAAGAAAACCCTACGAGGCGTCCTGACGACAGACATCATCTGTCTCCGAGATTTGGCGAGATTTTAGGCCTACTCTCTGCCTCCATTCAAGCCATTTTCCCTGGCCCATTGCGTTATCGGGTGATACAACATCTGAAGACCACGTACCTCCGTCTCAACCCCTCCTACAACCAGCTGGTCCCTATCACTCCGGAGGTTCGAGTGGAACTCCTATGGTGGCTGCACCACCTGGAAGCCGGGAATGGGCGTGCCATCTTCAGCTCTCTATCGGACTTCGTACTGAAATCGGACGCCAGCCAATCAGCCTGGGAGCAGCAGCTTCACATAACTGCTTCGAACTCATCGCCGGCTCCTTCGCCATCCGCAGCTTTACCCAACATCTCAGAGACTGCTCCCTACTCCTCCGGATGGACAACGTCTCCACAGTCCAATACGTCAACCGGCTGGGGGGCTCCCGTTCTAAGCTCCTGTCGGACCTTACGCTCTCCCCCTTCAACTATTGCCTGAAATTCCCTAACGGCGGAATACCTACCCGGATCGTCCAATTATGTGCGGACTGGTTTTTAAGATACTGGAGAGTCTCCAGCGACTGGACATTGGACGGCACGACGTTCCAACACCTGTCAATGTTGAGGGCCTTTTCATCTCGGTCTGTTCGCTTCCCGCTTGAACCACCAGACGCAGGCCTACTTCAGTTGGCTTCCAGACCCGCAGGCGGCGGCGGTGGATGCCTTCCTCCAACCATGGCCACCATCAGGGGCCTACGCCTTTCCCACGTTCCCGATGTTCACACGCACGATCCAGGGAGTCCGCACACAGATGGTTCGGATTCTCCTAATCACGCCCCTGTGGCACGCTCAGCCCTGGTTTCCACTGACGCTGGAACTCTCTTGCCTACACCCGCTTCTGCTACCCTTCTGTGTGTCGTCTCCTTAAGGGCGTTAGGCTCGCTCGCCCGCCCGCCGGCCCCATATATGCTGACTTCTGGGATGTGGTGCTTGTGCTAGGGTTCTTGCGTAACTGGCCAGTTAACGACTCGCTGTCCCTTAGTCAGCTCTCGGCAAAACTAACAGTCCTTTTATATTTGGTGTCCTTTAGACGAGTTTCGGATGTTCAGGCTTTTGACGCATGCTGTGGCTTTCTCCCCTGAGGGTGTCGTCTTCACGCTTACTAGACGTACTAAAACCCTGTTGTAGCGCTCACTCCCGGAGGAGCCGCTGAATTTAAACCTCGGGTCAGTCTCCCCGCACTAGGGAATAAATATACACCAGCACTGTTGTGGATTTTATAAGTTATATAGTTTACTGAATAAACTGGCATATAAAGAGCAACACGGTATAAGTATATATATATATATATATATATTTACAGTAGTTCGTAATGCGAGAAACGCGTAGCGGAAAAGAAAAAAAAGAATTTTAACCCCTTCATGGTTGGAGTGTGAGTCCCGTACAGGTTGTGTCCCAAGAAAGTGTAAGTGTATGCGTGTATTGGTACCCGGGTACAATATTCAACTGGCCAGTGAATGATTTCAATGTGTCTTCGACTAGTTAAGTTGGGGACCTGTAGGTTTTGACAAAACTGCAGCGTGCTTTATTATTTTACTGTGGCCAGGAAGGCCTCTCACCCATCCGCAGATACTCTGCTCTCCGCTCGACCCAGGACGTCTCTCCGCTCGATTTGACTGGGATTCTGTGCCACCGGATCCGCTGTCTTGCTTGTCTGTGTCTACCACAAGATGTCCAGCTCACCGCCTGCACTCCCGTTAGATCGTCTGCGGTCTCCTAACTCGGGGTCCTTCAGCTTACTCTGTATCTGTGTAAAGTTACTAGCGATGGATCACTAGGTCTTTGACCAGTAAAGGGGAAACCGATCTCCAGCTCCGCTAGGCCGCACCTGTGCTCCGGCCTGGTCGCGATCGTTATCTCCTTCACATGCGTCTTGCTCTCTTCACTCCTCTGCGCGCTCTGGCAGTTCTCTCCACGAGGCTGTGGATGTAAGTCTCTCTTTCCCACCCACTTCCTGTTCCCGCCCGCAAAGCATGCTGGAAAATGGAGTCCCAATGTCCAGTGTCTTACATTGTGCTTGTCTCCCTCTGGTGGCCAAAAATAAGTACTACAACACAGTGTTTTAAAACCAGCGCTACACTGTCTTTTGAGGTTTTCTACCCTCACTTCCCCTCCGACCCTCCCCTGTGTGTCGCTCGGTGCATTACAACTTACCTCTCCCGTTTAAGCCCTTTGCGCTCCTCTCTGGTTGGCCAGCTCTTGGTCTCCTATGTTTCCCCTTACAAACCCGTTTCTTCACCTACACTACTCTAGATGGGTTCGCTGGCTGCTCTCTTTAGCAGTTGTTGCTCTTCACTTCAGCGCTCACTCCGTGCGGGGGGTGGCGGCTTCCTCTGTTGCGGACAGCAGGGGCTCCCTGCCCGACATACTAGCGGCTGCTGATTGGTCTAGGGCGGTCCCCTTTTGTACCTTTTATTTTCGCCCTCGTTCCCATGCATCTGGGGCTTTGGTGCAGCTTTAAAACTGCAAAATATGAAGCCTCCTGCCTTGATATAAAATTGTGCATTATTCCAGCCTTGGTGTTAGAATAATCTTAATTTTAATAAAGACAGGAGGCGAATATTTTTCCCTCCCACCCATACCCGTGTGTCTTTCACATTGTACCAATATTACTAATATGGTTAAAAAAAAAAGTACATTAATAAAATATATAAATAAATTTCCATTAATAAATCAATTACTTGGCCTTGTATCCTTCTTTCTCTAACTGTTTTTCTCCCCACAGTAGGGTTTGTTGTTTGCAGATCTGGTTTAGCCTAGTTTAGGGCTACTTTCTTAATTTGATAGCTAACTGACCAAAAATAGTATGAGTTAACTGTTGATCGACACGTTTCCATCACATGGTACTTTCACGTATCCTGTTTTTCTCCTTAGCTTGATTTGCTTCTGCGGACCCATTGGTCTTCCATCCTTTTGGATGCCCGTTGGCTTCCGGCTCTTCACCTGCCCATCTCGTTGGCTCCTGTTTAGTCTTTGCTTCCTCCTCTTTGGTTTTTCCGGGTTTTCTACTTAATGGATCTCCTGCTCGTTTAGCGTACAAGAAAAGAAGGCGTTGCAAGGACTTACTGCTCTCTTGTTGTCTATTGGTTACTACTGTTGCTATGTAAAACTCTCTTTGCTGCTGTGATTTAGTAAAGAAAAGAGAATGCAAAATATTCGCCTCTTGACTTTATTAAAATTAAGATTATTCTAACACCAAGGCTGGAATAATCCACAATTTTATGTGGATCTATGTTTGCCTATGGAATGTTCCATTTCCTGTTCCTTTTTTGAGTGTTTTAGTACATTTTTGGAATGGGTGGGTGGTGGAGTGGCAGGGTCAGCTAATTTGACACATTATTTGGATGATTTTCTGCGCGTGGGTAGGGAAGGGACAGGAGAGTGTCTGCACATTCTTCGGTCTTTTCAGTGGGTGGCTCACCGATTTGGTGTTCCTTTGGCATCTGATAAAACGGAAGGTCCAGCATCGGTTATCACTTTCTTGGGAATTGAGATTGATTCAGTAAAGGGTGAGTGTCGTTTACCTGTGAGGAAAGTGGTGGAAGCTTTGAGGCAAGTGGAGGGGGCCCTGTTGGTTAGGAAATTGCAGTTGAGAGAGCTGCAATCGCTGATTGGTCGTTTGAATTTTGCGTGCAGGGTCATTCCGGTGGGAAGAGTCTTCTTACGTGGATTGGCTTTGGCGACGCGGGGTATTCGGGAAGGTCATCATTTTGTTAGAATATCTGGTGCCATGAAGGAAGATTTGGAAGTGTGGAGATCCTTTTTGTTTTATGGGGTGGCCTTATTCCCTTCGAAAGAAGTTTTGGCGAAGGAACTGGAATTTTTCACAGACGCTTCGGGAGCTGTTGGTTTTGGGGTATATTTTGAGGGATGTTGGTGTGCTTCTCGTTGGCCTGATAGTTGGTTGGCATCTTCCTTGGTGCGGAATTTGGCATTTTTGGAGTTGTTTCCTTTAGTGGTGGCCTTGGAGCTGTGGGGAGGTGCTCTGGAGGGAAGAAGGATTCTGTTCCGTTCTGACAACATGGCGGTGGTGTCGGCGGTTAATTCTTTGTCGGCTTCATCATTGCCAGTCATTAGATTGCTGAAGAGGTTTGCGTTGATGTGTCTTAAGTTTAATGTTTTATGCAGGGCAAGGCATGTCCCGGGTCGCCTTAACTCAGTGGCGGATGCTTTGTCTCGTTTACAGTGGGACAGGTTTCATTCCCTGGCTCCGTTGGCGGAGGAGGTGGGCACCCCTTGTCCGGAGGGCCTTTGGCAACTAGGCTCAGAATTTTTGGAAGATGGGTGAGAGGTTCTTTGTCTGAGTCCACTTGGAAGGCCTACTCGCGAGTTTGGAGGGATTGGGACGCTTTGGCTGAATGTTTCAGGTTCGTTTCGGTGGGTGGATGGGATGAGGAGAGTTTGCTTAGGGCATACCTTATTCGGTTATTCGAACCAGGGGCAGCTCCTGGGGTGGTACGGCAGTCGTTGCCCACCTTGGCTTTCCTTTTCCAGGTATCGGGGAAAAGAGATGTCACCAAGGATTTTGTTATCAGGTGTGCAGTTCGTGGTTATGTGAGGGGGAGGTGCAGGGTAGACGTTCGGCGTCCAGTTTCGAAGCAGTTATTGGAGGGTCTATGGGATTTTGTCGGGAATTTTTGTTCTTCACCTTATGAGGTTCTTCTTTTGAGGGCGGCTTTTTGTTTAGGGTTTTTTGGGGCATTTCGAGTGGGTGAGCTGGTGTGCAATTCTAGGAGAGGAGGTGGTGGTTTAGCAGCTGATGCGGTTTGGTTGGGAGTTAATGAACTGGTTATTTGGGTTGCTAACTCCAAGACTGATCAGTTGGGTAGGGGGCGTAGAGTTGGTTTATCCAGTGTGGGTAACTGCGGGGTTTGTCCGGTGAAGAACGTTAAGGAATTTTTGGAGGTACGGGTGGAGTCTGGTGTGGCCTTTTTATGTAACGCGGACGGATCGGCTTTATCAAGGAATCAGTTTGTTACCATTTTTAAGAAGGGTTTGGTGAATTTAGGGAGAAATCCGGAGGAATTTGGTTCTCACTCCTTTCGTATTGGGGCTGCAACGGAAGCTTCAAGGTTGGGTTTGTTGGCAGCGGAAATTCAAGAATTGGGAAGATGGAACTCGAGGGCTTTTCAGTCCTACGTGTGTCCAGGTTTGGTGATATGAAGTTTGAAAACACTTGTTAAAGCTGGGAGGTAATGTGGAGAAAAGTTTGCTGTATGATTTGTTCTGTTATGTTTTTCACTTTAAAAAAAAATAAAATATATAAAACTTATACATGGAATATGAATTCAAACCATTTATATGGAATCTATATATTTATTCTATTTTATCTTTGTATATTTGTTTGTTGTGGAGGAGTGTGGGGGTTGGAGGATTTGGAGGCGAGGAGTATGGTTATTGTTATGGTATGTTTTCTTTACAGGTATGGACATCGTTTATTTGGTGGGGGTGTGGTGGTTTGGCGGGGAGTTTTTTCCTTTTTTTTCAGAGTAATTTTGTGTGGTGGAGATGTTGGTAATTTGTTTTTCTTTTTTGCAGATCCTTCGAGAGTTGTATGGATCGTTGGAGACTCGTTGGTTTTTTGGGCAAGGAGAAGGGCGTTGGTGCGAACATCTGGTGTACAGATGGGTTTGCATGGGTCGGCAACACGGGTACGGTGGTTCGGAATCTGTGGGCTCCTATGGGAGGAGTCTAAGCTGACAGTTTTGGGTGTCCTTAGGCACGGTGAAGTTCCCCATTTGCTGGTGGTACACATGGGAGGGAACGATTTGGGTATGGTCCCTCTTGGTGTGCTGCTGGAGCAGATGCAGGCGGATCTGCGGCAGCTGAGGGATTTGGGAGTGGTCCCTCATGATGGCGGATCTGCGGCAGTTGAGGGATTTGAAAGTGGTCCCTCATGGTTATAGTTATATAGTTATATAGTTATATAGGCTGAAAAAAAGACATGCGTCCATCGGGTTCAGGCCTCTCCCACATAACCTACTGCTGTTGATCCAAAAGAAGGCAAAAAACCCAGTCTGAATGCTTGCCAATATGCAACATACTGGGAAAAAATTCTTCTTGACCCCAGAATGGCGTCAGATTTCTCCTTGGATCAGAAGCTTTTACCCACATATTAAATATTATAACCCTTAATATTCTGTGTCTGCAGGAAGTATCCAGTCGTTTTTTAAAAGTCTGTACCAGACTCTGACCCAACCACCTCAACAGGCAGAGAATTCCACAGCTTTATTGTTTCTCCCCGTAAAATAACCCTTCCTATGCTTTAAGCTAAATTTTCTTTCTTCCAGTCTAAATGGATGACCCCTTGTCCTATGTATAGTCCTGTTAATGAATAGGTTATCAGTGTGCTGCTGGAGTAGATGCAGGCGGATCTGCAGCAGTTGAGGGAGTGGTCACCATGGACAGTGGTGGTGTGGTCAGAGCAGGTGTTGTCGAGGATGGTGCTGAGGCAGGCGGAGAATGAGGAGGCGGTGCGGCTTTGCCGGATCAAGGTGAATTGCTGTATGGGAAGGGTTGTGAGGCGGATGTATGGTGTGGTGGTGCGGCATCTACCCTTTGAAGAGGAGGACGCGGCGTGTTATTTTATGGAGGGTGGCGTTCACCTGACTGATGTGGGCAAGGATCTGTTCATCCTGGGAATCAAAGAGAGGATTGAACAAGCCCTGTTTTTTCTTGGTGGGGGAGCTCTCCCAAAAGAGGGTTATGTGAGGAGCTCTTGGCGGGGGCTTGTAGGCAGTGCTGGGTAGGTTCCTTTTATTTAGGCTAATTTTGGTCAGATGGTTGAGAATTTGGAGGTTTTTGTGGTTGGTTGGTTTGGAGGTGTGTGGTGGTTGTGTGGAGTCCTCTTTCAGTACTTGGTTATTGTATTATTTTGTTATGGGTATTTTTATGTCATGGTGGTGGGTTATACTGTGTGGAGTTTTTAGCTGTGGCCTATACATATAATAAATATATATATTATTACACAGTGATGTGTCGTGTATTTTTGAGTATTTATTGTCTCCCTGCGTACGACTTGGTCATCAGTCGGCGACTTATGGATTTGGGGTGAAAGGTCACACTCTCAGGTTTAATTTGAGGGGATTTACATCCAGACTGGAGGAGGGGTTTAGGAATTACAGCTTTTAAGAGTAGCCACGCCCTCTTTATCGAGGGACCAAAAGTAATTGGACAATTGAATGTAAAGCGGTTTCGTGGTCAGGTGTGGCAACGCCATTATTTCTTCATCGATTGAGCCGGTTAAAGGTCTGGAGTTGATTCTAAGTGTAGTATTGCATGTGGAATCTATTGCTGTGAAGCTGCATCATGCGTTCAGAGGAGCCGTCCATGCAAGAGAAACCGATCATTGTAACGCATCTAAAACACAACAAATCCATCCGAGAGAAAGCGGCAACATTAGCAGCGGCCAAACCAACAGTTTATACATTCTGAGGAAAGCGGAACGACCTGGGGAGCTCAGCAACATACAAAGGCCTGGACGTCCATGCAAGACAACAGTGGTGGATGATCGCAGGATCCTCTCTATGGTAAAGAAAAACCCATTCACAGCATCCAGACACGTGCAGGACACTCTCCAGGAGGTGGATGTATCATTGTCAAAGTCTACAATCAAGAGAAGACTTCACGAGAGCAAATACAGAGGCTTCACCACAAGCTGCAAACCATTCAGAAGCCTGAAGACTAGAAAAGCCAGATTAGTCTTTGCGAAAAACATCTAAAAGAGCCAGAGCAGCTCTGGAAAAGCATTCTCTGGACAGAGGAAACAAAGATTAATCTGTACCAGAATGACGGGAAGAAAAAAGTGTGAAGAAGGCTTGGAACAGCTCATGATCCAAAGCACACAACGTCACCTGTAAAACATGGTGGAGGCAGTGTTAATTTCTTGCATTTTACTACTTTGTATTTCTGTAACCTTGAACCCAGGACATACTTGAAAACAAGAGAAATCTCAATGTGTCCTTCCTGGTAAAATCCTTTATAAATATAAATAAAAATAAATAAATGGGCAGGCATGGCTTCCAGTGGCACTGGGTCATTGGTGTTTATTGATGATGTGACAGAAGCAGCCGGGTTAATTCAGTAGTGTTTAGAGATATACTGTCACCCCAGATTCAGCCAAATGCAGCAAAGCTGATTGGACGGCGTTTCACAGGACAGATGGACAATGATCCAAAACACGCGGCAAAAGTAACCTAGGAGGAAGGAAAAGAAGTGAAATATTGGGCAATGGCCGAAGTCAATCACCTGATCTCAACCCAATTGAGCCGGATTTCAGTCGCTGAAACAAAACTAAAGGCAGAAAGAGCCACAGAAAGAACAAGTGAAGACGCTGCAGATAGAGCCGGACAAAGCATCAGAAAGGAGAGCGAGTCTCTGGTAATGTCCACAGGTTCCAGACATCAGGCCGTCATTTAAGCCAGGAAAGGATTCGAGAAAATATTAAAAAGCAACATTTATGATTATATTCATTTGTCCAATTATATTTGAGCCCCTGAAAATGGGGGGGCTGTGTTAAAAATTTGGGGGGGGGGGGTAGTGTATAAAAATGGTGGGGGGTAGTGTATAAAAATGGGGGTCAGTGTATAATAATGGGGGGTAGTGTATAAATATGGGGGTAGTGAATAATAATGGCTGGGTTGTGTATAAAAATGGGGGGTACTGTATTAATATGGGGGTATTGTATAGTAATGGGGGGCAGTGTATAATAATGGGGGCAGTGTATAATAATGGGGTAGTGTATAATAATGGGGGGCAGTGTATAATAATGGGGTAGTGTATAATAATGGGGGGCAGTGTATAATAATGGGGGGCAGTGTATAATAATGGGGCAGTGTATAATAATGGGGGTCAGTGTATAATAATGGGGGCAGTGTATAATAATGGGGGCAGTGTATAATAATGGGGTAGTGTATAATAATGAGGGGGCATTGTATAATAATGGGGTAGTGTATAATAATGGGGGGCAGTGTATAATAATGGGGGCAGTGTATAATAATGGGGGGTAGTGTATAATAATGGGGCAGTGTATAATAATGGGGGTCAGTGTATAATAATGGGGTAGTGTATAATAATGGGGAGGCAGTGTATAATAATGGGGGGCAGTGTATAATAATGGGGGGCAGTGTATAATAATGGGGTAGTGTATAATAATGGGGGCAGTGTATAATAATGGGGTAGTGTATAATAATGGGGGGCAGTGTATAATAAGGGGTAGTGTATAATAATGGGGCAGTGTATAATAATGGGGGTAGTGTATAATAATGGGGAGCAGTGTATAATAATGGGGTAGTGTATAATAATGGGGGGCAGTGTATAATAAAGGGGGGCAGTGTATAATAATGGGGGGTAGTGTATAATAATGGGGGTAGTGTATAATAATGGGGCAGTGTATAATAAGGGGGACAGTGTATAATAATGGGGGTAGTGTATAATAATGGGGAGCAGTGTATAATAATGGGGTAGTGTATAATAATGGGGGCAGTGTATAATAAGGGGGACAGTGTATAATAATGGGGGGTAGTGTATAATAATGGGGGGGGTAGTGTATAATAATGGGGGCAGTGTATAATAAAGGGGGCAGTGTATAATAATGGGGGGCAGTGTATAATAAAGGGGGGCAGTGTATAATAATGGGGGGTAGTGTATAATAATGGGGCAGTGTATATATAAAGGGGGACAGTGTATAATAATGGGGGGTAGTGTATAATAATGGGGGGGGTAGTGTTAATATGGGGGCAGTGTATAATAAAGGGGGGCAGTGTATAATAAAGGGCAGTGTGTAATAATGGGGCAGTGTATAATAAGGGGGCAGTGTATAATAAAGGGGGACAGTTGTAATAATAATGGGGGGCAGTGTATAATAATGGGGTAGTGTATAATAATGGGGGTAGTGTATAATAATGGGGGCAGTGTATAATAAAGGGGACAGTGTATAATAATGGGGGGTAGTGTATAATAAAGGGGGGCAGTGTATAATAAAGGGGGACAGTGTATAATAATGGGGGGTAGTGTATAATAATGGGGGGGTAGTGTATAATAATGGGGGCAGTGTATAATAAAGGGGGGCAGTGTATAATAAAGGGGGCAGTGTGTAATAATGGGGGCAGTGTATAATAAAGGGGGCAGTGTATAATAAAGGGGGACAGTGTATAATAATGGGGGGTAGTGTATAATAATGGGGGGGTAGTGTATAATAATGGGGGCAGTGTATAATAAAGGGGGCAGTGATATAAGGGGGGCAGTGTGTAATAATGGGGGCAGTGTATAATAAGGGGCAGTGTGTTAATATGGGGGCAGTGTATAATAAAGGGGGGCAGTGTATAATAAAGGGGGCAGTGTATAATAAAGGGGGGCAGTGTATAAAAAAGGGGGCAGTGTATAATAATGGGGGGTAGTGTCTTTATATGAGTCTGCGCTTCCAATTCATGCAGATTGTTTCGTTTAATTTTATTGTGGCGGAAAACAGAACCAAAAGCCTGTGTTCAAATATATACGGACCTAACTGTATCTGTGTTTCCATACAACCCCCCCCCCCCGCGCGCGCGGGCTGCGTTCCTGCTGTCTGCGTTTAGAGCGTTTTGTGGAATGCCCGAGGATTTAGCTCGTGAAATATTGGAATTTGATGGCGTTTAAAGGTTTTACCTCCTGAGAAACATTAACCCGAGCAGAATTAGAAGCTCGCCACGAGATCCGTCCGGATATATATATACCCCGCGTGAAAGCTGCTTAATGACATTCCTCCTGTATCCCCAAAACAAATGTATTTCACGTCCAAAGATTTGCATTGATTCAAATCGAGGAGCTGGAAACAGGAGCGAGCCACTGTGCAGGGAGAGAGCAGCAGGGAGCGAGCAGCAGGGAGCGCGCAGCAGGGAGCGAGCACACTGTGCAGGGAGCGAGCAGCAGGGAGCGAGCACACTGCAGGGAGCGAGCTGCAGGGAGCGAGCACACTGTGCAGGGAGCGAGCAGCAGGGAGCGAGCACACTGTGCAGGGAGCGAGCAGCAGGGAGCAAGCACACTGCAGGGAGCGAGCACACTGTGCAGGGAACGAGCAGCAGGGACTGAGCACACTGCAGGGAGCAAGCAGCAGGGAGCGAGCACACTGTGCAGGGAGCGAGCAGCAGGGAGCGAGCACACTGTGCAGGGAGCGAGCAGCAGGGAGTGAGCACACTGCAGGGAGCGAGCTGCAGGGAGCGAGCACACTGTGCAGGGAGCGAGCAGCAGGGAGCGAGCACACTGTGCAGGGAGCGAGCACACTGTGCAGGGAGCGAGCAGCAGGGAGCGAGCACACTGTGCAGGGAGCGAGCAACAGGGAGCGAGCACACTGCAGGGAGCGAGCACACTGTGCAGGGAGCGAGCAGCAGGGAGCAAGCACACTGTACAGGGAGCGAGCAGCAGGGACCGAGCACACTGCAGGGAGCAAGCAGCAGGGAGCGAGCACACTGTGCAGGGAGCGAGCAGCAGGGAGTGAGCACACTGTGCAGGGAGCGAGCATACTTTGCAGGGGGCGAGCACACTGCAGGGAGCGAGCAGCAGGGAGCGAGCACACTGCAGGGAGCGAGCATACTGTGCAGGGGGCTAGCACACTGCAGGGAGCAAGCAGCAGGGAGCGAGCACACTGTGCAGGGAGCGAGCACACTGTGAAGGGAGCGACCACACTGTGCAGGGAGCGCGCATACTGTGCAGGGGGCGAGCATACTGTGCAGGTAGCGAGCACACTGCAAGGAGTAAGCACACTGTGCAGGGGGCCAACACACTGCAGGGAGCAAGCACACTGTGCAGGAAGTGACCACACTGTGCAGGGAGCGAAGAAACTGTACAGGGGGCGAGCATACTGTGCAGGGAGCGAGCATACTGTGCAGGGAGCGAGCATACTGTGCAGGGAGCGAGCAGCAGGGAGCAACCACATTGTGCAGGGAGCGAGAACACTGTGCAGGGAGCTGGGGTGACAAAGGGGTTTAGAGACATGTTGGGGTGACATAGGGGTTTAGAGACATGTTGGGGCGACAGAGGGGTTTAGTGACATGTTGGGGTGACAGGGGTTTAGTGACATGTTGGGGTGACAGAGGGTTTAGGGACATGTTGGGGCGACAGAGGGGTTAGAGACATGTTGAGGTGACAGAGGGGTTTAGAGACATGTTGGGGTGACAGAGGGATGTAGAGACATGTTGGGGTGACAGGGGTTTAGAGACATGTTGGGGTGACAGAAGGGTTTAGAGACATGTTGGGGTGACAGAGGGGTTTAGAGACATTTTGGGGTGACAGGTTTAGAGACGACATGTTGGGGTGACGGGTTTAGAGACATGTTGGGGTGACAGAGGGTTTAAGGGACATGTTGGGGCGACAGAGGGGTTTAGAGACATGTTGGGGTGACAGAGGGGTTTAGGGACATGTTGGGGTGACAGAGTGGTATAGGGACATGTTGGGGTGACAGAGGGGTGTAAAGACATTTTGGGATGACCGAGGGGTTTAGAGACATGTTGGGGCGACAGAGGGGGTGTAGAGACATGTTGGGGTGACAGAGGGGTTTAGAGACATGTTGGGGTGACAGAGGGGTTTAGAGACATGTTGGGGTGACAGAGGGGTTTAGAGACATGTTGGGGTGACAGAGGGTTTAGAGACATGTTGGCGAGTGACAGAGGGGTTTAGGGACATGTTGGGGTGACAGAGGGGTTAGTGACATGTTGGGTGACAAAGGGGTTTAGAGACATGTGGGGCCAACAAGAGGGGTTTAGAGACATGTGTGGTGACAGAGGGGTTTAGGGACATGTTGGGGTGACAGAGGGTTTAGGGACATGTTGGGGGTGACAGAGGGTTTAGAGACATGTTGGGTCAGACGGATTTAGAGACATGTTGGGTTGACAGAGGGGTTTAGGGACATGTCGGAGTGACAGAGTGGTTTAGAGACATTTTGGGGTGACAGAGGGGTTTAGAGACATGTTGGAGTGACAGAGGGGGTATAGGGACATTTGGAAGGTGAACAAGACGGTGTAGGTACATGTTGGGTGACAGGGGTTTAGAGACATTTGCGGACGGTTTGACAGGTTTGGAGTGACGACATGTTTTGGGGACGTGGGGTGACGGGTTTAGAGACATGTTGGCATTGGGAGCGGGACACGGGTGACAGAGGTTTAAGAACATTTTGGGTGACAGAGGGGTTTTAGAGACATGTTGTGACAGGAGGGTTTACGGTGACAGTTGGGGGTTTGACAGAGTGGTATAGGGACATGTTTGGTGTGACAGGAGGGGTATGTCTATTGAAGAACAATTTTGGGATGACGAGGGTTTAGAGACATGTTGGGGCGACAGAGGGGGTGTAGAAGACATGTTGGGGTGACAGAGGGATTTTAGAGGACATGTTGGGGTGACAAGAGAGTTTAGAGACATGTTGGGGTGAGAGGGGTTTAGAGACATGTTGGCCCAGGGTGACAGTCAGGGGTTAGAGACATGTTGGGTGACAGAGGAGTTTAGAGACATGTTGGGTGATAGAGGGTTTAGGGACATTTTGGAGCAGAGGTTGACAGAGGGGTTTAGAGACATGTTGGGGGACAGAGGGGTTTTAGAGACATGTTGGGGTGATAGAGTGGTTTAGGGACATGTTGGATGAGTTGGTGACAGAGGGGTTTAGACACGTTGGGTGACAGAGGAGGTTTAGGACATGTGGGGTGACAGGGGTTTAGAGACATGTTGGTGTGAGGGTGTAGTGGACACATTGGGGTTACAGAGGGGTTTAGAGACATGTTGGGGTGACAGAGGGGTTTTGGGACATGTTGGGGTGAGAGAGGGGTTTAGTGACATGTTGGGGTGACAAAGGGGTTTAGAGACATGTTGGGTGACAGAGGGGTTTAGAGACATGTCGGGGTGACAAAGGGTTAGAGACATGTTGGGGACAGAGGGGTTTATAGACATGTTGGACAATGTGACAGAGGAGCCTTTAGGGACAGTGTTGGCACGGTGACAGAGGGGGTTTAGTGACAGTTGGGGTGACAGAGGGGTTTAGAGACATGTTGGGGCGACAGAGGGTTTAGAGAATGTTAGGGGTGACAGCAGGGGTTAGAGACATGTTGTGGTGACAGAGGGTTTAGAGACATGTTGGGTGACAGAGGGGTTTAGGGACATGTGGGGTGACAGAGGGGTTTAGTCGACATGTTGGGGTGACAAAGGGGTTTAGAGACATGTTGGAGGTGCAACAGAGGGGTTTAGAGACATGTGGGGTGACAGAGGGGTTTAGGGACATGTTGGGGTGACAGAGGGGTTTAGAGACATGTGGGGTGACAGAGGGGTTTAGAGACATGTTGGGGGACAGGGTTTAGAGAGCAGGTTGACGGATTTAGAGACATGTTGGGTGACAGAGGGGTTTAGGGACATGTTGGGGCGACAGAGGGCGGTTTAGAGACATGTTGGGCGTGACAGAGGGTTTAGGGACATGTTGGGGAAACGGTGACAGAGGGTATTTTAGAGACATGTTGGGTGATAGGGAGGTTTAGTGACATGTTGGGGTGACAGAGGGGTTTTAGAACATGTTGGGGTGATAGAGGGGTTTAGAGACATGTTGAGGTGACAGAGGGGTTTCGAGACATGTTGGGGTGACAGAGGGGTTTAGAGACATGTTGGGCGTGACAGAGGGTTTAGGGACATGGTGGGTGACAGAGGATTAGGGACATGTTGGGGTGACAGAGGGGTTTAGAGACATGTTGTGGTGACAGAGGGGTTAGGGACATGGTGGGGACAGAGGGATTTAGGGACATGTTGGGGGTGACAGAGGGGTTTAGAGACATAAATACAGAAAAAATGGCGTCGCGCCCATACTCACCGGAGCAGCAGGAGGGGCTTGGAGCTGCTCAGTAGAGCGTCCTTTTGGTTACAATTGTCAGGTACTCACTCTGTAAAGAGGTGCCGTGAAGTGGCGAGTGAGCTTACGTTGCAATGGCCATTGAAACAAACAAAAACCTCAGTTTTGTTGTACATGGAACACATAGAAACGAGCGCAGATGACACCTTTTTTCCTTGTTATGTTTTATACATTAACTGGGCTGTTACTCCTGGCAGTTGCTGCCGCTCCGGTGAGTATGGGCGCGACGCCATTTTTTCTGTATTTATGTATATCATGCTTGTAACACCAGTCCGTCGTTCTGCAGCTGTTCCTTTTCCATGTTTTTGTTTTTAATCCCAAATGGGAAGTGTTTGGTGCGTGTATTAAATAAAACCACCATATCTTTGCCTCTCCTTAGCTGAAAAGCAGCAGGAGGGGCTTGGAGCTGCTCAGTAGAGTGGCCTTTTGGTACATGTTAGGTACTCACTCTGTAAAGAGTGCCGTGAAGTGGCGAGTGAGCTTACGTTGCAATGGCCATTGAAACAAACAAAAACCTCAGTTTTGTTGTACATGGAACACATAGAAACGAGCGCAGATAACACCTTTTTTCCTTGTTAGGATTTCGGTACATGTTGGGATGACGGGGGTTTAGAGACATGTTGGGGTGACAGGGGTTTAGTGACATGTTGGGCTGATAGAGGGGTTTAGAGACATGTTGGGGTGACAGAGGGGTTTAGGACATGTTGGGGTGACAGAGGGGTTTAGTGACATGTTGGGGTGACAGAGGGGTTTAGAGACATGTTGGGGTGACAGAGGGGTTTAGGGACATGTTGGGGTGACAGAGGGGTTTAGGGACATGTTGTGGTGACAGAGGGGTTTAGAGACATGTTGGGGTGATAGGGGGGTTTAGTGACATGTTTGGGTGACAGAGGGGTTTAGAGACATGTTGTGGTGACAGGGGGGTTTAGGGACATGTTGTGGTGACAGAGGGGTTTAGAGACATGTTGGGGTGATAGGGGGGTTTAGTGACATGTTGGGGTGACAGAGGGGTTTAGAGACATGTTGGGGTGACAGGGGGGTTTAGTGACATGTTGGGGTGACAGGGGCTTTGAGACATGTTGGGGTGACAGAGGGGTTTAGTGACATGTTGGGGTGACAGGGGTTTAGAGACATGTTAAGGTGACAGAGGGGTTTAGAGACATGTTGGGGTGACAGAGGGGTTTAGGGACATGTTTGGGTGACAGAGGGAATTAGAGACATGTTGGGTGATAGGGGTTTAGTGACATGTTGGGGTGACAGAGGGGTTTAGAGACATGTTGGGGGTAGATAGAGGGGTTTAAAGACATGTTGAGGTGACAGAGGGGTTTAGAGACATGTTGGGGTGACAGAGGGGTTTAGAGACATGTTGGGGTGACAGAGGGGTTTAGGGACATGGTGGGTGACAGAGGGATTTCGGTACATGTTGGGGTGACGGGGGTTTAGAGACATGTTGGGGTGACAGGGGTTTAGTGACATGTTGGGGTGATAGAGGGGTTTAGTCACCTGTTGGGGTGACAGAGGGGTTTAGAGACATATTGGGGTGACAGAGGGGTTTAGTGACATGTTGGGGTGACAGGGGTTTAGAGACATGTTGAGTTGACAGAGGGGTTTAGAGACATGTTGGGGTGACAGAGGGGTTTAGTGACATGTTGGGGTGATAGAGGGGTTTAGAGACATGTTGGGGTGACAGGGGTTTAGAGACATGTTGGGGCGACAGAGGGGGTGTAGGGACATGTTGGGGTGACAGAGGGGTTTAGTGACATGTTGGGGTGACAAAGGGGTTTAGAGACATGTTGGGGTGACAGAGGGGTTTAGAGACATGTCGGGGTGACAAAGGGGTTTAGAGACATGTTGGGGTGACAGAGGGGTTTATAGACATGTTGGGGTGACAGGGGTTTAGGGACATATTGGGGTGACAGAGGGGTTTAGTGACATGTTGGGGTGACAGAGGGGTTTAGAGACATGTTGGGGCGACAGAGGGGTTTAGAGACATGTTAGGGTGACAGAGGGGTTTAGAGACATGTTGTGGTGACAGAGGGGTTTAGAGACATGTTGGGGTGACAGAGGGGTTTAGGGACATGTTGGGGTGACAGAGGGGTTTAGTGACATGTTGGGGTGACAAAGGGGTTTAGAGACATGTTGGGGCAACAGAGGGGTTTAGAGACATGTTGGGGTGACAGAGGGGTTTAGGGACATGTTGGGGTGACAGAGGGGTTTAGAGACATGTTGGGGTGACAGAGGGTTTAGAGACATGTTGGGGTGACGGATTTAGAGACATGTTGGGTTGACAGAGGGGTTTAGGGACATGTTGGGGCGACAGAGGGGTTTAGAGACATGTTGGGGTGACAGAGGGGTTTAGGGACATGTTGGGGTGACAGAGGGTTTAGAGACATGTTGGGGTGATAGGGGGGTTTAGTGACATGTTGGGGTGACAGAGGGGTTTAGAGACATGTTGGGGTGATAGAGGGGTTTAGAGACATGTTGAGGTGACAGAGGGGTTTAGGGACATGTTGGGGTGACAGAGGGGTTTAGAGACATGTTGGGTGACAGAGGAGGTGACTAGAGAAGGTTTAGAGATATGTTGGGGTGACAGAGGAGGTTTAGGACATGGTTGGTGACAGAGGGATTTAGGGACATGTTGGGGTGACAGAGGGGTTTAGAGACATGTTGGGGTGACAGAGGGGTTTAGGGACATGGTGGGTGACAGAGGGATTTAGGGACATGTTGGGGTGACAGAGGGTTTAGAGACATAAATACAGAAAAAAATGGCGTCTGCGCCCATACTCACCGGAGCAGCAGAGAGGGGCTTGGAGCTGCTCAGTAGAGCGTCCTTTTGGTTACAATTTCAGGTACTCACTCTGTAAAGAGGTGCCGTGAAGTGGCGAGTGAGCTTACGTTGCAATGGCCATTGAAACAAACAAAAACCTCAGTTTTGTTGTACATGGAACACATAGAAACGAGCGCAGATGACACCTTTTTTCCTTGTTATGTTTTATACATTAACTGGGCTGTTACTCCTGGCAGTTGCTGCCGCTCCGGTGAGTATGGGCGCAACGCCATTTTTTCTGTATTTATGTATATCATGCTTGTAACACCAGTCCGTCGTTCTGCAGCTATTCCTCTTTCCATGTTTTTGTTTTTAATCCCAATGGGAAGTGTTTGGTGCGTGTATAAATAAAACCCACCATATCTCTGCTCTCCTTAGCTGAAAAGCAGCTGGAGGGCTTGGAGCTGCTCAGTAGAGTGGCTTTTTGGACATGTTAGGTACTCACTCTGTAAAGAGGTGCCGTGAAGTGGCGAGTGAGCTTACGTTGCAATGGCCATTGAAACAAACAAAAACCTCAGTTTTGTTGTACATGGAACACAAAGAAACGAGCGCAGATAACACCTTTTTTCCTTGTTAGGATTTCGGTACATGTTGGGGTGACGGGGGTATGACGAATGGAGATGTTGTTCCGCCTGCGGGTGTGCTCAATCTGCGTGACCCCGTCGCTTACCGCTGGCCCGACTACCGAGTGGCCGCACTCGGGTCTCGTGCGGCCTGGCGTGACCCCGGGAAGGGTTTAGGCGGGCGGTGGAAGGGACCCTGCTAGAACCAGTCCGACCACTGAGCCATACAGCACTCAGCGTCCCGAGCAACTGGTTCACTGACCTGACGGGTTGCGGGTGGGACGTCCGTGGAGATCGGTTCTGCCGCGGAGAATACTCGTATCGGGATGCGGGAAACGTTTCCGATCGCGGTGCGGGTAAAAGTCGGTTATCTTCGGCGGATGACTTTTCGGATCGGATCGGGAATGAAGGAATCTTCGGATCTGCCGGGATGGGCGAGGGATTCGGATCTTACCGCAATCCCTCGCAATACCGGAGCGCGGACACGGCGCGCCCTTCGGTTCGGATCTCTGCCCAGCAATCTGGGACCGAATCTTCACACGCAGCGCCTCTGCCCTGATACACGATGCAGGGCAGAGCGCTCGATTCGGATCGTATCGTGGTAGTCACCGTACCCTGAGATGGGGGACGCTCAGATGCGAAAACACGGTGGAGAAAAAGACACATCATCAAAGCTGGATGCACTGCAAAATCTGCCTTTATTTTCCACAACACACGCATTTATCACTTTACACACTTATGAATACAATGGGGATCCCTGCCCGCCCACACAAGTCCCATTGGCCCTCGCTGGCAGGAGGCACCCTGGCCCCGATTCGTATTGGCCGTTACGAATCGGAGAGTTGCCGATTCGGCCATTTTACGATCCGAGTATTCTGATCTGGACCACGAGGTGATCAGAAAATGGCGGCGGGCGTGGCAGGCAAAGGGAAAATACATTACGCAATAAACCAACAGGGGACACTTTATTACACCACACAATAATCACATCTAAGTAAAAGTACTGGTAAAACTAGGTGCGTGCCACCACACCCGAGTGTCCATAGTCACCATTGTCACTGTGCACCGCCCCTGGCTGAGGGTGCTGGGCCATTCCGTGACAGGGGGTTTAGAGACATGTTGGGGTGACAGGGGTTTAGTGACATGTTGGGGTGATAGAGGGGTTTAGAGACATGTTGGGGTGACAGAGGGGTTTAGGGACATGTTGGGGTGACAGAGGGGTTTAGTGACATGTTGGGGTGACAAAGGGGTTTAGAGACATGTTGGGGTGACAGAGGGGTTTAGAGACATGTTGGGGTGACGGTTTAGAGACATGTTGGGGTGATAGGGGGGTTTAGTGACATGTTGGGGTGACAGAGGGGTTTAGAGACATGTTGGGGTGATAGAGGGGTTTAGAGACATGTTGAGGTGACAGAGGGGTTTAGAGACATGTTGGGGTGACAGAGGGGTTTAGAGACATGTTGGGGTGACAGAGGGGTTTAGGGACATGGTGGGTGACAGAGGGATTTAGGGACATGTTGGGGTGACAGAGGGGTTTAGAGACATAAATACAGAAAAAATGGCGTCGCGCCCATACTCACCGGAGCAGCAGGAGGGGCTTGGAGCTGCTCAGTAGAGCGGCCTTTTGGTTACAATTGTCAGGTACTCACTCTGTAAAGAGGTGCCGTGAAGTGGCGAGTGAGCTTACGTTGCAATGGCCATTGAAACAAACAAAAACCTCAGTTTTGTTGTACATGGAACACATAGAAACGAGCGCAGATGACACCTTTTTTCCTTGTTATGTTTTATACATTAACTGGGCTGTTACTCCTGGCAGTTGCTGCCGCTCCGGTGAGTATGGGCGCGACGCCATTTTTTCTGTATTTATGTATATCATGCTTGTAACACCAGTCCGTCGTTCTGCAGCTGTTCCTCTTTCCATGTTTTGTGTTTTAATCCCAAATGGGAAGTGTTTGGTGCGTGTATAAATAAAACCCACCATATCTTTGCCTCTCCTTAGCTGAAAAGCAGCAGGAGGGGCTTGGAGCTGCTCAGTAGAGTGGCCTTTTGGTACATGTTAGGTACTCACTCTGTAAAGAGGTGCCGTGAAGTGGCGAGTGAGCTTACGTTGCAATGGCCATTGAAACAAACAAAATCCTCAGTTTTGTTGTACATGGAACACATAGAAACGAGCGCAGATAACACCTTTTTTCCTTGTTAGGATTTCGGTACATGTTGGGGTGACGGGGGTTTAGAGACATGTTGGGGTGACAGGGGTTTAGTGACATGTTGGGGTGATAGAGGGGTTTAGAGACATGTTGGGGTGACAGGGGTTTTGAGACATGTTGAGGTGACAGAGGGGTTTAGTGACCTGTTGGGGTGACAGAGGGGTTTAGAGACATGTTGGGGTGACAGAGGGGTTTAGTGACATGTTGGGGTGACAGGGGTTTAGAGACATGTTGAGTTGACAGAGGGGTTTAGTGACATGTTGGGGTGAATAGAGGGGTTTAGAGACATGTTGGGTGACAGAGGTTTAGAGACATGTTGGGGCGACAGAGGGGTGTAGGGACATGTTGGGAGGTGACAGGGGTTTAGGACATGTTGGTGACAGGGGGTTTAGAGACATATATTGGGTACAGAGGGATTTAGGGACATGTTGGGGTGACAGAGGTTTAGAGACATGTTGGGGCGACAGAGGGGTGTAGACATGTGGGGTGACAGGGGGGTTTAGGGACATGTTGGGGTGACAGGGGGGTTTAGAGACATATTGGGGTGACAGAGGGATTTAGGGACATGTTGAGGTGACAGAGGGGTTTAGAGACATGTTGGGGTGATAGAGGGGTTTAGAGACATGTTGGGGTGACAGGGGTTTAGAGACATGTTGGGGCGACAGAGTGGGTGTAGGGACATGTTGGGGTGACAGAGGGGTTTAAAGACATGTTGAGGTGACAGGGGGGTTTAGAGACATATTCGGGGGTGACAGAGGGATTTAGGGACATGTTGATGTGTGACAGAGGGTTTATGACATGTTGGGGTGATAGAGGGGTTTAGAGACATGTTGGGGTGACAGGGGTTTAGACATGTTGGGTGACAGAGGGTTTAGGGACATGTTGAGTGACAGAGGGGTTTAGTGACATGTGGGGTGATAGAGGGGTTAGAGACATGTTGGGGTGACAGGGGTTAGAGACATGTTGGGGTGACAGTGCGGGTGTAGAGACAGTTTGGGGTGACAGAGGGATTTAGGGACATGTTGAGGTGACAGAGTGGGTGTAGAGACATGTTGGGGTGACAGAGGGGGTGTAGAGACATGTTGGGGTGACAGAGGGATTTAGGGACATGTTGAGGTGACAGAGGGGTTTAGTGACATGTTGGGGTGATAGAGGGGTTTAGAGACATGTTGGGGTGACAGGGGTTTAGAGACATGTTGGGGCGACAGAGTGGGTGTAGGGACATGTTGGGGTGACAGAGGGGTTTAAAGACATGTTGAGGTGACAGAGGGGTTTAGTGACATGTTGGGGTGACAGAGGGGTTTAGAGACATGTTGGGGTGACAGAGGGGTTTAGAGACATGTTGGGGTGACGGGTTTAGAGACATGTTGGGGTGACAGGGGGTTTTAGAGACATGTTGGGATGACAGAGGGGTTTAGGGACATGTTGGGGTGACAGAAGGATGTTGAGACATGTTGGGGTAACGGGTGTAGAGACATGTTGGGGTGACAGAAGGATGTTGAGACATGTTGGGGTAACAGGTGTAGAGACATGTAGGGGTGACAGATGGTACACAAACCTATACGTTGTCCACAGCCACTGAGACCAGAATCTGTTGTGGTGGAAATGAGCATTGGGTTTGCAGTGGGGAGGTAGGGGTTAAACGCGGCGTATAACATGCGCTGCCCAGGGAGTTAGCACTGCTATATCTGTCATAATACTGACCAGATGTTGCCCAGCGGTTCCCGCTTCTCGCTTACGTTATCGCGATGCTCTCTGAATCGGGTCCAGAAAGGCTTTTTTTGGTTTCATTGGGTTTTTTAAGACACTCAATACGTGTTGTTTTCTCCCTCCTGTATCTGAGAAGCTCGGAAAGTGCATCCGCTGCGTTATAGATCGAATCCAGTGCCCGCCGATACGGACTTTACTGGCGGGTTGTCTCCAGCCGCTGCACGTCAAGCCAGGAATAAGTCAGGCCATTAAAATGCCATTTACAGCGGCTCCTGGGGGGCTCTGAGACTGGGGGTGCAGACATGTCTCTGTCAGGCAGGCTCGGCTGCGCCCAGTACCCTGGAACGCTCCCCACTACTCTCCAGGCAAACAACACGCACCCCCTCCTCATCTGGCTCAGATTAATGCGGCCAAAAGAGAAGGAATCCCTGTTTCTGTGTGCGTGTGGCTCCGCACAATCCGAGCCGTTTCGATAAAATCTCTTTTTCATCTGGAGAAGCTGCAGCACCTCGCTCCGCGAATCGAATCCGCTTCCTAACGAGTCTGGTTCTGATGGGCCGGTCAGTCACTAGACGGAATGAGGACTCGCTCAGAGCATGCGATCAGCATGTGGCTGTGTCCGGGCGCAGGTTTGGCCTCGTAATGGCAGAGGTATATAGCGGGGCTGAGTATACGGCCTGGTAACACAAGCATAATGTGCCAGGCGCCGCACCCATTCCCACAGCAGCATTCGAGTGGCACCCACGTTAGCGCATACTGCCAATCCAGTAAAGGGTAACCCGGCACAGACTGTTCTAGTGGGCCGCTTAGACTCGCTGGCTGGGTGTACTGGGAGTGGGCTCACCGTCTTGCGGTGATACTGGTTGCACCTTTTACAGTGCCTCACACACATAGAAATTACTCCTTGTCATGCCCACCCGACTCACCTGATCCACAAACAACCAACTCTGGCATCGTCCTCCAACTATCTTTGCAGGGCCAGCTTCCTGGGGTCCTTGTGGACAACCGCGTGTTCAGGTGGCGTCATCTTGGAAAACACAACAAACAACAAACCCGCTGGATATAAAACTGATAAAAAATAAACGCTCTGTTATTATCATTATTATTCTTTCTTTATATAGCGCCAGCATATTCCGCAGCGCTGTACAATAAGCACAGTACAGACAGGGTTACAATACATTGAACAGCATTTGACAAACCAGTAGAGGAGGAAATGAGGCCCTATTCCCGTGGGAACTCACAATCTAGACGGGTCGGTGGGAACAGGAGGAGAGGACTGCAAGGTGAGAGTGATGGGCTGCAAGGTGAAAGTGATGGACTGCAAGGTGAGAGTGACGGGATGCAAGGCGAGTGACGGACTGCAAGGTGAGAGTGATGGACTGCAAGGTGAGAGTGATGGGCTGCAAGGTGAAAGTGATGGGCTGCAAGGTGAGAGTGACGGGTTGCAAGGTGAGAGTGACAGACTGCAAGGTGAGAGCGACGGACTGCAAGGTGAGAGTGATGGACTGCGAGGTGAGAGTGATGGGGATCAAGGTGAGACTGATGGGCTGCAAGGTGAGATGATGGGCTGCAAGGTTGAAAGTGACGGGTTGCAAGGTGAGAGTGACAGACTGCAAGGTGAGAGCGACGGACTGCAAGGTGAGAGTGATGGACTGCGAGGTGAGAGTGATGGGGATCAAGGTGAGACTGATGGGCTGCAAGGTGAGAGTGATGGGCTGCAAGGTGAGAGTGATGGGTTGCTAGGTGAGAGTGATGGGCTGCCTGCTAGGTGAGAGCAATGGGTTGCAAAGTGAGAGCGATGGACTGCAAGGTGAGAACGATGGACTGCAAGGTGAGCGCGATGGACTGCAAGGTGAGCGCGATGGACTGCGAGGTGAGAGTGATGGACTGCGAGGTGAGAGTGATGGGCTGCTAGGTGAGAGTGATTGACTGCAAGGTGAGTGATGGACTGCAAGGTGAGAATTGTGGACTGCGAGGCGTGTGACGGACTGTGAGGCGAGAGTGGTGGACTGCGAGGCTAGAGTGATGGCTTGCAAGGTGAGAGTGATGGGCTGCAAGGTGAGAGTGATGGACTGCAAGGTGAGAGTGATGGGCTGCAAGGTGAGCGTGATGGACTGGTGGGAGGATGGTCACTGTTTCACCTTAGGGAGCGGGCTGGGGTGTATTTGGTGATTATTGAGGACAGGTAGTGGGGAGCTGAGTTAGTGAGGGTTTTGTAGGTAAGGATAAGGATTTTGAACTTAATTCTGCAGTGGATGGGGAGCCAGTGAAGGGACTCGCAGAGAGGAGCAGCAGAGACAGAGCGGCGGGTGAGGTGGATGGGGGAGCCAGTGAAGGGACTCGCAGAGAAGAGCAGCAGAGACAGAGCAGCGGGTAAGGTGGATGGGGATCCAGTGAAGGGACTCGTAGAGACAGAGCGGTGGGTGAGGTGGATGGGGAGCCAGTGAAGGGACTCGCAGAGAGGAGCAGCAGAGACAGAGTGGCAGGTGAGGTGGATGGGGAGCCAGTAAAGGGACTCGCAGAGACAGAGCGGCGAGTGAGGTGGGTGGGGAGCCAGTGAAGGGACTCGCAGAGATCAAGCGGCGGGTGAGGTTCATGGGGAGCCAGTGAAGGGACTCGCAGAGAGGAGCGGCAGAGACCAAATGGCGGGTGAGGTGGATGGGGAGCCAGTGAAGGGACTCGCAGAGAGGAGCGGCAGAGACAGAGCAGCGGGTGAGGTGGATGGGGAGCCAATGAAGGGACTCGCAGAGAGGAGCGGCAGAGACAGAGCGGCGGGTCAGGTGGATGAGCCTGATAGAGACATTCAGAATGGATTGTAGGGGGAGAGGCAGGAGAGAGGGAGGCCAGATAAGAGATTATTGCAATAGTCAAATCGGGAGATTACAAGGGCGTGGATGAGTTGCTTTGTGGTGTCAGCGGTAAGAAATGGCCGAATTCTGGAAATATTTTATAGTTGGTCGTGGCAGGAGAAGGAAAAAGACTGAAGGTGGGGGATGAAGGAAAGAGCCGAGTCAAGTGTAACTCCGAGACAGCGAACCTGATTTGATGGGGAGATAGTGATACCATCAACCGTGATAGTGAAGTCAGGAGGTGTGGAGGCATCTATGTGTATCTGCTTCCTCAATGGGAGCCTTCCCATCCAGCGCAAACTCAAAATAGAAAAAAACATATGTAGTCCTGTGTATAAATGGACTCTGAGAATTGCAGCGTTATGCCTCTAGGGGGAGCCAGAGCATAATGTATGAGAAAGACTTTAATGGACTACATCCCGAGAAACCCCTGGGAGGGAGTAAGGAAGTAGCTCTGGGGAGGCAGGAAGTGAAGAGCCTCATGTGCAGCGTGGGGAGAACTGAGAAAACAGTGAAAGAAGGCAGTCGCTCGTGGGAGACTTTCTGGGATCTTGGACAGCGGGAGTGCGGAGAACTGGCGGCATCCATTTGCTAGAGTGATCAGGGAAAGTGTGGATTGACTTGCTGCATGTCATGCTGAGCTGTTCCAGTGACAAATATGTTCCTGAAGGACCTCGTGTAAGGAGGCTGCGGACGGAGTGGAGTGCTGGTGGCATTCGTCTTCTGGCTGAGGAGATTTCGGCTCGGGAGCTTGGATTTCGGCAGCATCGGGTTCCAGGTGGCAGAGGAGGACTTTCCTGCAGAGTTCATCAGTCCGGGACAAGCTGTTTCGCCGGTTGGGTGAGAGGCCTTTCGGCCTATGACTTTGCTATCAGTGCGCACTTGTTTGATTGCTTCAATTTCAGGGCCCCAACTTTGACTAGTCGAAGATATTCGTCCATCCACTGGCCAGTGGACCTAGTACCCGGGTACCCTAGGACTTAACTAACGAGCATTCTGAGTGGGACTTTGAACTACCGAACTGAGAGTCACATTAACAGTTTAGTTGCCATATATCGATATGCGCATTTCCTATTACCCTAATTTATTTCCTAACTTGCTTTAATTTCATGCTTAAAGTAAATGTATATTTATTGCCGTTTATTGCTTCAGTAAAGTACATTGAGAAAAATCCATTTAGGTGTGCTGGTGTACAGTAAATTGTTAGTGCGGTGAGACCAATCCTGGGGTTATTCAGCGGCTCCTTCGGGGGTGAGCGCTACATTTGGGGGCTCGTCTGGGATTTCTGTCTCAGAGCGTACCGCAACTAACGGGTTAATATGGATCCAGACACAGCAGCAGAGTGGTGAAGGGAACAAAATGCCCCGTTAGGGTTGAGCATAGTGATGGACATTCCCGCAGACACCTGGGTAGAAGAACAGATTCACCGGGCCGTGGCAGCGCTGGCACCTGACCAAGTCAGAATTCGGCAGATATTGAGGGGTGCTCAACCTCTAGACCCTGTGATGCTGCAACTAAAAACTCGAGAAGGCAACAGAGAGTTAAAGTACTGTAGCGTTGCTTTAAAAACAATGTATTCTGGTGCATTGAACTATTGCTGCCACCAGAGGGAGACAGAGACATTGTTAGACTATGCTGGACAAAACTGAACTACATGTACCATCATCCTTTGCGTGAGGACAGGAAGGAGGTGGTACAGGAATAGGAAAGAGATCAGCAGCCTCGTGCAAGGGAGAAGCAGAGTGAGCGGAGCAGTGAAAGGTGGAGGATGCACGTTAGAGCTGTCAGGGATTGCAACCAGGCCGGAGTACAGATGCTGTTTTACGGGTGCTGGAGATCGGGACAGTAATCGCGTTGAGACCTACGTGTGCAGCACTGAGAGGTCTGGAGGAAAAAGCTAGTTCCGGCAGGATCCCGTGTTAGGAGACTGCGCTGATCGATTGGGAGTGAGGGCAGCGGATCGGTGTTCCAGTTGCTGAGAATGGGCAACCTGAGAGCAGATTCAGCAGCACGGTGTCACGTCGCGGCGGCTACGGCGTCCTTCCACGCAGTCCCGGAGCCAGCATCCTCCTCGCGGTCCTTCCCGGCGCCTTATGCGCGCACGCCGCCGGCCTCTCCAGGTTTAGGCTCCACCGGCGGCGCAACGTCATTACGCCTCCACAGGGTTTCCCAGCACCAAGTGATCTGGTTGCCCAATCGGATTGCAGGGCGCGAGATTTAAACTTGCTTTTGCCATTTCTCTCTGCCCTTTCGTGGTTTTGCTTGTCTGACCCCTAAGTGCTTGTTTATATTACCTCTGACTGATTTCTGTGTATGACCTGGCTTTTGGATTTTGACTTTTGTACTTCTATACCCCTTTACTCGGCTATTGGCATTCGACTTTGTATTTTTCTTACTCCCTAACCGTGGATTGTGTTTGTCCACTCTATATTTCCGCTACATTCCTACCTGTCTCCATACCAGCCACTCTAAGGACTGGTTTCTGTCCTCCTTGCTTGCTTGTCCCTGCCTTATAGGTTCACCTCCCGCTATTGCGTAACCCAGCCACTTTAAGGACTGGTATCGCACCTGGGTTTAGGATTACCTATTGTTGCGTTTAGCACCAACCGCAGCATACCCTTGGAGTTTCGTGTGCTGACCTGACACACGGACTCCCAGTACACAGCAGAGAAGATCTTGTGGCCGAGGTAACGAGAGCTGGACAGTTTCGTTCATCGGATTGGTGAGAGGCCTCCCAGGCCGCAGTTCCAATACAGAAATGCACGCTGCAATATTGTTTAAATTCACAGGGCCCGAACGTGACTAGTCGAAGATTGTTTTGTTTCATTCACTGGCCAGTTGAACACAGTACCTGGGTACCCGAGACAACACACATATTTATTTTTTGAGCTATTATTCACGGGACTTACACTATAGAACTGAGGGGGTTAACCGTTTCTTTTACCGCCGCGTGTTTTTCCCACGTTACGAATTCTTGTCATTCAAATACCGTATATGCGTAATATATGCTGCTTTATTGGGATCAGTAAAGAATATAATATATAAAAATCCACAACAGTGCTGGTGTATAGTTATTTCCTAGTGCGGTGAGACTAACCTGAGGGTTAGTGAGCGCTACAGTACCTAGAACTGATTCGAGCTGTTTGGGAAGAAGAGGCCCTTCTGGAAGAGAAATTCGAAAGAAGGGGAGAAAAGGCCTATGCCCAACCTGTAAGACATAAAGAATGTTTGCCTGTTGAAGATGACTCGCTAGACGCCTATGGGTCAGAAATTGACAGGCAAGAGAAGTCCACTGTCTTCATACCTCCTGAGGATACGGCCAAAGAGTCATCCATCCAGGCTTATGGTGAAATACAAAACACTGTCCAGAAAGTGCAAGAAGCTCAAGCTGAATTGGAGCAGGCACACACAGATCTGTGTCGAGTAATCCTGAAGGTGGCAGAAACCCAGACTGATATACAGAAATTTCTAGCCGATATGCGAACAACAGGAGTTGCTGTGGCCTCTAGCGGGTAGCCTTCAAATGAGTCACCCGGAGAAAACGTGCCTCCACCTTCGAAGAAAAGATGCTTTGGTTGCGGGGAAATGGGTAATTTCCTGGCTCAGTGTCCAAAAAGGAGGACAGAAAGGAAACCGGTTGAGAAGCTCTTGAAGGCCTTGATAGAACTGCTGTCTGCCCCGCAAGCGGGAATCGACAGAGGGTCTAGGTGAGGGAGCAAACCAGGTGCCCAACTGCTGAAAACCGCTCTGATTTTCAAGTTTGAAATGAAAGACAGGGAGGGTCCAGATCCATACCTAAGACCTTACCTGCCAGGATTAAAAGATCCTCTCCCTCAGTGTCCGGTCCTATGTCGCGGGAAAGCAATGCACACCCACCATCATCACAAATAAGGAAGAAGGTTCGAGTACAACAGACAGGGTCTCTACCTCCTGCCACTACGGAGAGGTTCCCTGATAAGTTCATAGGTCCTTCACCAATCAATGCAATCCAAGTGGAAGGAGTCTACACTAAGGCTCTTCTAGATTCAGGTGCACAAGTAACGCTGATTTACCGAGATTTCTATCAGAAACACTTGAAGCATATACCCCTGAGAAAGTTACAGGATCTCGAAATCTGGGGTATTGGAACTGAGAGACTCCCCTATGATGGATGTCAACAGGTGAAGCTAGAATTCAGTTCAGAAACCGTCGGACAATCAGGAGTCTGTGACGCATTGTCTATTGTGTGTCCTCGTCCCTCGGGAGCTAACCGAAGTTCTATGATAGTGGGGGACGAACACTGACCTGGTGAGACGACTTCTAACCCCACTACTGATGGAAGAGGGTTCTGCTGCTAAGGAAGTGAACCCGATGTTACGGCCGGTCAATCAACGGATGGTAGAAGAACAGAGAGCCCCTGCTGAAGTGGGACGGTTATGGAGATTGGGAGGAACGGAGAAGGTTCTACAGTCAGGAGAAGTGACTAGTTTCCGGGCTTCAGTCAAGTTGAACGGGTCACAACCGGGCCCCTATGTGGTTCTGGAAACTGACCCCAATAATGGGAGTGAATCCGGAGTGGAAGTAATCCCTGAAATAATCTCCACACGAGCTCTGAAACGGACGCGCGGAAGAATCTCTGTCAGTGTATGTAATGTGTCTGACTCTCCAGTGATTTTGAAAGCACGGATGCCAATCGGGCAAGTGGCTTCTGTTATGCCCCTCTCCCCTACCGATATAGGGGGAGAGTGAATAAAGAGATTCCAGCTCAACGGTTCTACCCTAAAGATGCTCCTATCTCGTTCGAGTGGAAGAAGCGGCTTCAGTCTCAGATCCTTAAATGGAAAGATTTATTCTCCAAAGATGAGTTTGATGTCGGGTGTGCTAAGAGTACTGAACATCGAATTCGGCTTCAGGATGACAAGCCTTTTCAAGAAAGGTCGCGATGAGTAGGGATGTGCGTTTCGGGTTTCGGAATTTCGGAATTTTCACGAAATTTCCCGATTCGTGCATCCGGATTAGGCCGATTTTCCGAAAATTTTCGGATCCGAAAACGGCAGATCCGAACAAATTTTCGAGCCGAAACTAAAACTTTTCGGAATTTTCGAATGGACTAGAAATGTGTAAAATCGAAATTCATTTTCGTTCCATTCGTGATTTCGGCTCCATTCTTGATTTCGGTTCCATTTCAGTAATTTCGGACATCGTATTTATATCGCTGATTCTGTAATTAAATGTTGTATCATTCCCATCTCAATGTATCCTTCCTGGAAAACCAGAGAAATCTCAATGTATCCTTAAACCGATGATCCTTGATGACACAACGCAGAGAAATCTCAATGTATCCTTCTTGGAAAACCAGAGAAATCTCAATGTATCCTTCCTGGAAAACCATGAAGAATCTAATGTATGCTCTTATGTATCCTTCTTGTCAAAATAAAGAGAAAACTCAAATGTCAATGTATCCTTCTTGTAAAACCAGAGAAAAATCTCAATGTATCCTTCTTGTAAAACCAGAGAAATCTCAATGTATCCTTCTTGTAAAACCAGAGAAATCTCAATGTATCCTTCTTGTAAAACCAGAGAAATCTCAATGTATCCTTCTTGTAAAACATGAGAAATCTCAATGTATCCTTTCCGGGAAACCAGAGAAATCTCAATGTATCCTTCCCGGGAAACCAGAGAAATCTCAATGTATCCTTCTTGTAAAATATGAGAAGTCTCAATGTATCATTCTTGTAAAACATGAGAAATCTCAATGTATCTGTAGCGCTCACTCCTGGAGGAGCCGCTGAATAAACCTCGGGTTAGTCTCACCGCACAAGGAAATAACTATACACCAGCACTGTTGTGGATTTTTATATATTATATACTTTACTGATCCCAATAAAGCAGTATATATTACGTATATACAGTATTTAAATGACAAGGATTCGTAATGTGGGAAAAACACGCGGCGGCAAAAGTAACGGTTAACCCCCTCAGTTCTGGCGTGTAAGTCCCATGAATAATAGCTCAAAAATGTGTATTGTCTTGGGTACCCGGGTACTGTACTCAACTGGCCAGTGAATAAAACAAACCAATCTTCGACTAGTCACAGTTGGGGCCCTGTGGATTTAAAACAATACTGCAGCGTGCGTTTCTTATTTGGGAGCTGTGGCCTGCGAGGCCTCTCACCCAACCGATAGGCAAACTGTCCAGCACCCGATCAAGGATCTTCTGCGCTGTGTACTGGGACTCTGTGCCACTGGATCCGCTCCCTGCTTGTCGAATCTCCATAACTGGAACAACGATCCACCGCCTGCACTCCCAATCGATCAGCGCGGTCTCCTTACTCGGGGTCCAGCCGGAACCAACTTGTCATCCAGACCTCTCAGCGCTGCGTAGGTAGGTCTCAGCACAGTCACTGTCCCGATCTCCAGCACCAGGGAGGCAGCACCTGTACTCTGGCCTGGTCGCGATCCTTGACAGTTCTCCCATGCGTCCTTCACCTTTCACTGCTCCACTCACTCTCAACATGCCTTCCACGAGGCTGCTGATCTCCTTCCTCTTCCTGAACCACCCCCTTCCTGTCCTCACGCAAAGCATGATGGTAGGCGTAGTTCAGTTCTTTCCTTGTTTGTCCAGCATAATCCATTAGGTCTCTGTCTCCCTCTGGTGGCCATAATAATTAAACGCAGCAGAACACAGTCTTTAAAGCAGCGCTACATATCCTTCCTGGAAATCCAAAGAAATCTCAATGTATCCTTCCTGGAAAACCAGAGAAATCTCAATTTATCCTTCTTGTAAAACATGAGAAATCTCAATGTATCGTTCTTGTAAAACATGAGAAATCTCAATGGCAGAATTATCGTATCGGCAGAATTATCGTATCGTATAATTATCGTATCCGAAAAAACATTAGTTTAAGTCAAAACGAATAGACACTTTGAAACGAGGAGAACAGACGTTGGAAATTTCCAAAATCACGAAAAAAAAGTCGATACGAAAAACGAAACGAAACGAACCGAAACGGAAATCGGCCGAAACGAGTCGAAACGAAAATTTACAAAATCCAAACGAATCGGACCAAAAAAAAAATCGGTGCACAAGCCTAGCGATGAGTTCCATTGGGAGACTTAGATGATCTAAGAGAACAGTTGGCTGAACTGCAGAGCACTAAAGTGATTCAGGAGTCCTTATGCTTCTCCCATTGTGGTAGTTTGTAAGAACGGTCCATTCGTCTGTGTATAGACTATCGCACACTCAACCAAAGGACCATTCCTGACCAATATGCTACTCCTCGAATAGAAGATGCCTTACAGTGTTTGTCTGGAGCAAAGTGGTTTAGTGTGTTAGACCTGTGAAGTGGATATCAACAGATACCAATGCATCCTGAAGACCAAGAGAAAACTGCGTTCATTTGTCCACTGGGATTCTTCGAGTTCAATAGAATGCCTCAGGGTCTCACCGGTGCTCCCACCACGTTTCAACGATTAATGGAGAAGATGGTCGGAGACATGAACCTAATTGAAGTATTGGTGTATCTGGATGATTTAATAGTTTTTGGAAGAACTTTGGAAGAGCATGAACAGCGATTGGAGAAGGTCTTGAAGGGTCTACATGAAGAGGGGTTGAAACTTTCCTTGGAAAAATGCCAATTCTGTCTACCCTCCGTTACCTATCTAGGACACGTCGTCTCGGCAGAAGGCATATCGACGGATTCCCGAAAGTTGGAAGCTGTGACTTCATGGCCTAGACCTCGCAACGTTCGATCCTTCCTGGGGTTCTGTTCCTACTATAGAAGATTCGTGCGAGGATTTGCTAAGATATAGTAAATTGAACAAGCTCCTAAAAATGAAAGAATTAGGAGAAGAATCGAGGCCCCCTAATCAGGGTTCCTCTAATCACGGGCCTAGAAAGTCTCGTGAGTCAATTCAAGAGGAATGGACTGATCACTGCGAGAGAGCCTTTGTAAAGTTAAAAGAGAGTCTAACTCAGGCCCCTGTCCTTGCCTACGCTGATCCTTCCAAGCCATATGAACTACATGTGGATGCTAGCAGAGAAGGGCTGGGAGGGGTACTGTACCAAGAATATGATGGTCTCCTGAGACCTGTGCCGTATGTGAGTCGAAGCCTCTCTCCTTCAGAAAATAATTATCCCACTCACAAGTTGGAGTTCCTGGCCTTGAAGTGGGCAGTGGTGGACAAATTAAAAGACTACCTGTACGGGGCCGATTTCATGATAAAGACTGACAATAATCCACTCACGTACATCCTTACTACTGCGAAACTGGATGCAACGGGGCACCGGTGGTTGGCCGCTTTATCAGGGTTTCGTTTCAGCCTTAAATATCGCCCTGGGTCAAAAATCATGATGCAGATGCTTTGTCTAGAAGGCCTTACCACGCAGAGTGGATTCAATTGACTCCTGATGGGGTGCAGGTCCTATGTCAAGGGGTGGAATGCTGGGTCAAGGGAGTGATTGGAGCAGAAGCTATAGGAGTTATAGCTGTGGGCGTTCCAGAATTGTATTGTAACCCTACGCAGTTGAGGAATGAAAGCCTACCTACTCTCACGAAGCAGGACTTGAGAGCAGATCAAGCTGGGGATCCTCTGATTGGATTGATGTTAAAAGCTATGAAGACGCATCAGAAGGGACTCCTGTTGACAAATTCCCCTGAGAAGGCCCGCTTGGTATAAAAAAGAGTGAAAACGGTTGAAGCTATTAGACGGGGTGGCCTACCGAAGGGGCCCCTCGAATGACGCCGAAGAGACGCAACAGCTGTTCCTCCCAGAGAAACACAGGGAAGATGTATTGAGAACATTGCATGATGATCATGGTCACCTGGGGGCAGAAAGAACTTTTAAACTAGTGCGAGACAGATTTTATTGGCCCTGCATGAGATCTGAAGTTGAAAGTTACTGCCATTCCTGTTTGAGATGTATTCAGAGGAAAACATTGCTGACTCGGACTGCTCCAATGAGTCATCTACAAAATCAAGGACCCATGTATTTGGTGTGCATCGATTTCCTGTGCTTAGATCCTGACACTAGTGGTCAGGGGAATATTTTAGTGGTGACCAATCACTTCACCCGTTATGCTCAAGCGTTCTCACCAAAAGAATTTATATCTCAAGCACCTGAAGTACCTGAAGACGCATCTGTGGATTACAGCTCTATGCCTTCCCTGGAGGGTTCATACACCGAGTATGTCCCTACTCAGTCTATAGAAGAGAAAATTGAGCCTGTAGAGTCAGCTCATCCCCCTGAAGAGGATCCCACAGAATCCGAGCTTAAACGTTCAGTACGACCCCCTCAGAGACTCATGTATGACTCCCCAGGACATAGCACAGAGGAAGCTGTAACAACTGTGTGAAGGTTGCCAGAGGTGTCCGCCCTACTTGCAGAGGTGTCTAGGGACTTGAGTGAAATTGAGGATGTCTATTTGACCCATTTGCTGTCAAATTTGAATGTATAGGTTAATGTGAGAATTGCTTGTGTTATATTTGATCTGAATCTATTGTAAACGCTATTGTATACCTTTGGAAGGACCCAAGAGTTAAGGGGGGAGAGTGTAGTCCTGTGTATAAATAAACTCTGAGAATTGCAGTGTTATGCCTCTAGAGGGAGCCAGAGCGTAATGTATGAAAAAGACTTTAATGGATTTATGGACTACATCCCCCAGAAACCCCTGGGAGGGAGGAAAGAAGAAAGCTCTGGGGAGGCATGGAAGTGAAGAGGCTCATGTGCAGTGTGGGGAGAACTGAGAAAGCAGTGAAAGAAGGCAGTCGCTCGTGGGAGACTTTCTGGGATCTCGGACAGCGGGAGCGCAGAGATCTGCGGCATCCATTTGCTAGAGTGATCGGGAAAAAGTGCAGATCGACTTGCTGCATGTCACGCTTAGCTGTTCCGGTGACAAGTGCATTCCTGAAGGAACTCGTGTAAGGAGGCCGCAGACGGAGCAGAGTGCTGGCGGCCTTCAACTTTTGGCTGAGGAGATTTTGGCTCGGGAGCGTGGATTTCGGCAGCATCAGGTTCCAAGCGGCAGAGGAGGACAGCTTGTCCCGGACTAATGAACTATGCAGGAAAGTCCTCCAGTGCCACGCAGTATTTTGGGGGTCAGTAATTTCTACAAAATATTTGGTAATTGAAGTGATCTGTGTCTTGTCACTGCCACGCAGTATTTTGGGGGTCAGTAATTTCTACAAAATATTTGGGAATTGAGGTAATCCGTGTCTTGTCACTGCCAGTGCGACGCAGTATTTTGGGGGTCAGTAATTTCTACAAAATATTTGGGAATTGAGGTAATCCGTGTCTTGTCACTGCCAGTGCGACGCAGTATTTTGGGGGTCAGTAATTTCTACAAAATATTTGGGAATTGAGGTAATCTGTGTGTTCTCACTGGCTGCCACCAAGTATTTTGGGGTCAGTAATTTCTACAAAATATTTGTGAATTGAGGTGATCTGTGTCTTGTCACTACCACCCAGTATTTTGGGGGTCAGTAATTTCTACAAAATTTTTGGGAATTGAGGTAATCTTTGTCTTGTCACTGCCACCAGCAACTATTTTGGGGGGTCAGTAATTTCTACAAAATATTTGGGAATTGAGGCAATCTTTGTCTTGTCACTGCCACCAGCAACTATTTTGGGGGGGGGTCAGTAATTTCTCCAAAATATCTTGGAATTGAGGTAATCTGTGTCTTGTCACTGCCACGCAGTATTTTGGGGGTCAGTAATTTCTACAAAATATTTGGGAATTGAGGTAATCTGTGTGTTCTCACTGGCTGCCACCACGTATTTTGGGGGGTCAGTAATTTCTCCAAAATATCTGGGAATTGTTCTAATCTGTGTCTTCTCACTGCCAGCTATCAGAGGGTCCCACATACTTCTAGCAGATTTCTGGGAATTGTAATCTGTGTCTTGTCACTGTTGCCAGCTATCAGGGGGTCCTATGAGGGTGTCTCACTGATTTATAGGAGGTTTCTGGGAATTGTAATCTGTGTCTTGTCACTGGCTGCCAGCTATCAGGGTGTCTCACTGAGTTATACCAGAGTTCGGGAAATCTTTAATCTTTATACCAGAGTTGAATCAGAGTTCTGTATATATTTAATCTATATATCACTCACCATGTCTGAAAGAACAAAAAGGACAGGCAGACGCTCCCAGACACAGATAAGAGGGCAAGCAGCCTCTGTGTCGAGAGGCTGTGCCTCTGGTCGTGGTGGACGTGGTGCATCCTCTGCAGGGGCACGCTTGTCCTTTCTAACTGGTGCTGGCTGTCTTAAGCAGCAGCAACATACAGAGGATTTGGTGGATTGGCTAACCAGGCCATCCTCATCCTCCGAGTCCTCTGCCAGCCAGGCTTGTAGTGCTTTACAGTCCACCTCAGCTGCCAAATCATCTAATGCAGCCTCCATGTCCACAGCTACTCCTGCCGCAGCCTCACTATCACACACAGAGGAGTCAGCTGAATTGTTTGACTACAATGACAGTGACATGCTGCTTGAAGATGCGCAGCAAGTACAGTGCTCTGATTCAATCTCTGAGGTTGAGGAAGGGAGTATAATCAACCTAGAGGAAGGGGGTGCCAGTGATGACACACAAATAACTGGCACTCATGTTGTCCCAGCAGCTGCAGCATACTGCCAAGTTGGCTCCAGTGATGAGGAGATAGGGGGTGATGATGACAATGATGATGAGGTCACTGACTCCACCTGGGTGCCAGATCGAACAGAGGAATCAAGTGAGGAGGAGGGGGAGGAGGAGGAGGAGGAGGCACAGCAAACACGAGGCACAACATCCTCTGACCAACCGTAGCACTAGCCAGTACAAGGCATCAGATGTCAGAGCTGCTCAGGTGCAGAGCGCTGTTGTCTCAAAGCACACATCCAGGAACTCTGCTGTCTGGGAGTTCTTTAAGAAATGTGCAGCAGACCGCACCGTTGCTATTTGTAATCTATGTCAGATGAGGATCAAGCGTGGGAAAGACACCGGACGCTTGGGTACCACGTGCTTGTGGCGACATATGACCACCTGCCACGCATCCCGTTGGCGCAAAACTTTGCGTAGGTCCTCCTCCTCCTCATCTGTCTCTACCCCCACTGTATGTCCTGCCATGTCATTGCCTACAACCTCCACTGATAGGGATGATGCTACAGTAATGGATGTACCAGGTCTTTCCTCAAAATGTGACAGCATCCCATCAGCTGAAGATTTACGCAGTCAGATTACGTTGCCCCAGCTGCTGCAGCATAATAAAAAATATTGTCCCAACCATCCCCAAGCACAGCGTCTAAATGCCAGCATAGCAAAATTACTCGCATTGCAGCTGCTGCCTTTCCAGCTGGTGGACTCTGCTCCCTTCCGTGAATTTGCTGAATTTGCTGTACCACAGTGGCATGTTCCAAAACGCCATTACTTTTCACGGAAGTCCATTCCAGCACTATACCAGCACGTGGAAGACAATGTTATCGAGTCATTGGGAAAGTCAGTCAGCAGCAAGGTGCATGTGACTTTAGACACATGGTCCAGCAAGCATGGACAGGGTCGTTACATTTCCTTCACGGCACACTGGGTAACTCTGATTGCAGATGGGAGGGATCCAAGACGGGGCTCTGTGCTGGAGCTTGTTCATCCACCACGCCTCCAGAAAGCTGCTTGTATGAGGTCTGTCTGCTCCACCACCACATCTCCCTCTTCCTCCTCCTCCTCCTTCTGTGTCTCTGGCAAAGTGGCAGTTAAACCGACGCCTGACAGGAGCTACGCAATGGCTCAAGCAAAAAGATGCCATACTGTGCTTGAGCTGGTTTGTTTAGGGGACAGGAGCCACACCGGGCCAGAAATTCTGTCAGCTCTGGAGGGGCAGGTGCAGAGATGGTTAACACCACGCCAGCTTCAGCTGGGAATGATCGTCTGCGATAATGGCAGCAACCTTCTCTCCGCTCTACGCCAGGGTAAGTTGACGCATGTACCATGCCTAGCACAAGTCCTAAATCTGGTGGTACAGCGTTTCCTAACCAGGTACCCAGGGCTGGCAGAGCTTCTCAGCCAGGCCAGAAAAGTCTGCAGCCACTTCAGACGGTCATCCCCACCAAGTGTTCGCCTGGCAGAAATTCAAAACAAATTCCACCTTCCCACAAACAGTCTGATCTGTGACATGCCCACCAGGTGGAGTTCGACATTAGCAATGCTGTAGCGTCTGCACAAGCAGCAGAGGGCCATCAACGAGTACCTGTGGGAGTATGGCAAAAGGACAGGTTCAGGTCAACTTGTTTTTTTTCCCCCCTGCAGTGGCTGATGATCAAGGATGCATGCACTGTACTGTCACCATTTGAGGAGGCAATGTGTTCATTGTTAAAAGAGTTTTTCTCTCAAAATACTTTATTTGTCTGGATTTTGTGTTAATCTTTGCTGCTATCGGTTTAGGTAAAGAAAAGAATAGCATAATATTCGCCTCCGTGTCTTTACTTTAATGATTCCCCGTCATATTAAGAGGGGAATCTGGAAATCCCTCTATAAAGCTTCCCTTATACAGAGATTAATCCGGGGTCTAGTGATCCCTCTATAAAGCTTTCCTTATACAGAGATTAAATCTGGGTCTAGTGATCCCTCTATAAAGCTTCCCTTATACAGAGATTAATCCTCGGTCTAGTGATCCCTCTATAAAGCTTCCCTTATACAGAGATTAATCCAGGTCTAGTGATCCCTCTATAAAGCTTTCTTATACAGAGATTAATCCAGCTCTAGTGATCCCTCTATAAAGCTTCCCTTATACAGAGATTAATCCAGCTCTAGTGATCCCTCTATAAAGCTTCCCTTATACAGAGATTAATCCGGGTCTAGTGATCCCTCTATAAAGCTTCCTTTATACAGAGATTAATCCTCGGTCTAGTGATCCCTCTATAAAGCTTTCCTTATACAGAGATTAATCCGGGTCTAGTGATCCCTCTATAAAGCTTTCCTTATACAGAGATTAATCCGGGTCTAGTGATCCCTCTATAAAGCTTCCCTTATACAGAGATAATTCTGGGTCTAGTGATCCCTCTATAAAGCTTCCCTTATACAGAGATTAATCCGGGTCTAGTGATCCCTCTATAAAGCTTCCCTTATACAGAGATTAATTCGGGGTCTAGTGATCCCTCTATAAAGCTCCCTTATACAGAGATTAATCCGGGTCTAGTGATCCCTCTATAAAGCTTTCCTTATACAGAGATTAATCCGGGTCTAGTGATCCCTCTATAAAGCTTTCCTTATACAGAGATTAATCCTGGGTCTAGTGATCCCTCTATAAAGCTTTCCTTATACAGAGATTAATCCTGGGTCTATTGATCCCTCTATAAAGCTTTCCTTATACAGAGATTAATCCTGGGTCTAGTGATCCCTCTATAAAGCTTTCCTTATACAGAGATTAATCCTGGGTCTATTGATCCCTCTATAAAGCTTTCCTTATACAGAGATTAATCCTGGGTCTAGTGATCCCTCTATAAAGCTTCCCTTATACAGAGATTCATCCAGGTCTAGTGATCCCTCTATACAGCTTCCCTTATACAGAGATTAATCCGGAGTCTAGTGATCCCTCTATAAAGCTTTCCTTATACAGAGATTAATCCGGGTCTAGTGATCCCTCTATAAAGCTTTCTTATACAGAGATTAATCCGGGTCTAGTGATCCCTCTATAAAGCTTCCCTTATACAGAGATTAATTCTGGGTCTAGTGATCCCTCTATAAAGCTTCCCTTATACAGAGATTAATCCTGGGTCTAGTGATCCCTCTATAAAGCTTCCCTTATACAGAGATTAATCCGGGTCTAGTGATCCCTCTATAAAGCTTTCCTTATACAGAGATTAATCCGGGTCTAGTGATCCCTCTATAAAGCTTTCCTTATACAGAGATTAATCCGGGTCTAGTGATCCCTCTATAAAGCTTCCCTTATACAGAGATTAATTCTGGGTCTAGTGATCCCTCTATAAAGCTTTCCTTATACAGAGATTAATCCTGGGTCTAGTGATCCCTCTATAAAGCTTCCCTTATACAGAGATTAATTCTGGGTCTAGTGATCCCTCTATAAAGCTTCCTTATACAGAGATTAATCCGGAGTCTAGTGATCCCTCTATAAAGCTTCCCTTATACAGAGATTAATCCGGAGTCTAGTGATCCCTCTATAAAGCTTCCTTATACAGAGATTAATCCGGGTCTAGTGATCCCTCTATAAAGCTTCCCTTATACAGAGATTAATCCGGGTCTAGTGATCCCTCTATAAAGCTTCCCTTATACAGAGATTAATTCGGGGTCTAGTGATCCCTCTATAAAGCTTCCCTTATACAGAGATTAATCCTGGGTCTAGTGATCCCTCTATAAAGCTTCCCTTATACAGAGATTAATCCGGGTCTAGTGATCCCTCTATAAAGCTTTCCTTATACAGAGATTAATTCGGGGTCTAGTGATCCCTCTATAAAGCTTCCCTTATACAGAGATTAATCCTCGGTCTAGTGATCCCTCTATAAAGCTTCCTTATACAGAG